>JACSYO010001496.1:127500-152500 GCA_016806645.1 Ophiodon elongatus
TGAACACGTTAAGAACACGTCTGGCGGTATAGATTCCGTCTCTGAGATATGCGGGCCTTGTTGACGAGTCGCGGCTTGTTGACAACTTATGTCACATTTTCGGAGACTCCGAGGAATTCAACAGCGTCTCCGACTTCCACAGGATGTGTGTCGGAGGCGCCTGGACACGAAGACGCACACACGGGAAGGGAGGCGTCTACTGTAAGCACATTTTGACCCCAGAAAATAAATAAATAAATAAAAGTCTTTTTTCCAGTAGTAGTAGTTGGTACTATATTTTAGATTTATTATTTAATTTTGTATGTATTTATTTATTCATTTTTTATTATTTTTATATTATTATTATTATTATTTATTTATTTATCCATCCATTTATTTATCCTTTTTATTTATTTATCTATTTATTTACCTATTTACTTTAGTGAAACTACTCTAATGGATTTTCACTGAAATATTCAAATTGCCATTACTCAAATACATTCACCATGTGTAACTTTAATTAATAACAATTAAAAAATATATATATATATTAATTATATTTTATATATATATATAATTATATTTTATATATATTTTAGCATATTTATAGGTACCTCTACCTTCAACCTACACAGAACATACATCTCTTATATATATATATATGTATATATATATATATATATATATATATATATATATATACATATACATACATATATATAAATATAAATATATATATATTATTTTATTTTAAAATAGGTATATTTTGTGGTATATAATAATAATTATAATTATAATAATAATAGTGATAATAATAATAATACACTGCATCTATTTTGGGAAATTTAAAAAGTTTACCTTCACGTCCCCTTAATTTGAGTTAATATTATTTAACTTTTGCACGCTCTTGAGAGAAGAACCTGGTGGGAAATAAGCCAACAGGCTATGGCGCTCATAGGTCATAGAAAATGTGTCTTACATAAACCTGTCAAGATGAAGATTATAATGACAGAAATCCACATTTCTACGAAGCAGAAGCGCCACCCCCATCCCCCCACCCACCCCCACCCATAACCATGTGACCCTCCACTGGCTGCCGGGTCTGTACAGTGGTCCTCCTCCTCCTCCTCCTCCTCCTCCTCCTCCACCCAGCCCCCTCCTGCCCTGGTCCGCCCTCCCCGCTGTCCTCTGCTCGGCTCCGGCGTGCAGGCTGCTGTAGATGCGGCAGACTGGAACCGAGGCTGTCTGATGCTGAGTGCTGCAGCCGGGGAAGGATAACCACATCCCGACAGACGCACACCGACTCTTCCCTCCACTGCAGCCGATGTAAGCTTTGCTCCTGCAGCTGTCTCCTCAGGTCCTCATGAGTCGTACTTCTTTTTTTTTTTTTTTTTTAAATATCTGTTATATGACTCATCTGTGCCTTAGTGCATGTGTCACCGTGCAGGCGGTGCCTGCCCCGTCGGTTGCTTTAAATACAATGGAACAAGTAGCTCATTGTTACGCACAGTCAATTATAACGTATTAAAGTCTATTAAAGAGTAAAAAACAGGAGTAAAAAGTCGATTAAAAATACACCTGAGATGTGTTTTAACATGTTTGTTCTTAGACGCTAACGTTTGAATTCTCCCCTTTTTTATACAAAATCCAGAGTTAATACCTCCATCTGCTACTAGATGTAGTAGTAAATGTTACACAGTTAATGTCCCTTAAAGTGTGCAATAAAACAATAGCTAAAACAATATATTCTCTCGGTTCCTTTAAATATAATGGAACAAGTAGCTCATTGTTACCTACAGTGAATTATAATGTATCAAAGTCAATTAAAGAGTAAAAACAGGAGTAAAAGTCGATGAAAAATATACCTTAAATGTGTTTTAACATCGTGTTTCATTTGTGGTATTAAGCCACGCACTTAAATAATAAATTATAAATAAATAAAAGAGTGGCTTTGTGAAGTTTTGTTTACCTATATTTTAAAACATATGTGTCAAATTATATTTTGATTGAGTTATTTTGGCTAATTAACAGAAATGTTTTAACATATTTGTCCTTGGAGGCTAACATTTGAATTCCCCCCTTTTTTTAATACAAAATCCATAGTTACACAGTTAAAGAGTGAAATAAAACAATAGCTAAAACAATATATTCTGTTGGTTCCTTTAAATAAACAGTGAATTATAATGTATTAAAGTCAATTAAAGAGCGTCCACATGAGTAGAAGTCATTGAAAAATACACCTTAAATATGTTTTAACATTGTGTTTATTTTGTGGTATTAAGCCAGGCACTTTAACATTTGAATTCCGTCCTTTTTTATACAAAATCCAGAGTTAATACCTCCATCTACTACTAGATGTAGTAGTAAATGTTACAGTTAATGTCCCTTAAATAGTGAAATAAAACAATAGCTAAAACAATATATTATGTTGGTTTACGAACTCCTTTAAATAAAGCAGAACAAGTAGATAATTGTTACGTACTGTGAATTATAATGTATTAAAGTCAATTAAAGAGCGTCCTCATGGAGTAAAAGTTGATGAAAAATACAATTTAAATGTGTTTTAACATCGTGTTTATTTTGTGGTATTAAGCCAGGCACTTTAAATAAAACCGTTAGCTTAAAATGAACGTTAATCGCGTTAGGCTACGTCATCACAACCGTTAACCGTTACTTCAGTCGGTTATTAGCGGTTATTCGTAATGCATCAGTGTATTACCTTAAAACAGTAGTATATTAAAAAATAATTGTACAAAAATAATTTTATTGAGTTATTTCGGCTAACGTAAGATAAATGTTTTAGCATCTTTGTCCTTGGAGGCTAACATTTGAATTTCCCCCCTTTTTTTAATACAAAATCCAGAGTTACACAGTTAATTAAAAAGAAGAATGAAAGAAAACGAGCGTGCACCACTCATTGCAGAAACTTTTGAAATAGTTGAAATACTGAAACACTTGAAGTGACAGTTTAAATACAAATACTGGAAGAAATTTGATTTTAACGTTTTGTTCTATGAAATAAAATACGTCAGTAATCACCCTGCTGGGGAATTTAAAAGCTTTTACGTGTCCTAAAAACTGCAGTTGTGCTAACAAGTGGCTGAACGAGACCACGAAACGTTGTCACACCAACTAGAAGTCATGTGACGTATCAAAATAACCCATCGGCTTTTAGTTGAGGGAACTAGCGCCACGCTAACTTCCGGGGTTCACCTAGAAAAATACGTCTTCCCTTCAGTACTCTACTCTTTGTGATCGGAATATCTTGCGATTGCCTTGAGTGAATTTCTTTAAATTTGGCACAAACAAGGTTGAATTGGCAATATCACGATAGTACATCGATATCGTAACGTGAGTCCTGATATCAACTTAGATTTTTGGATATCTTAGTCTGGCATGAGTGTTGTCTTTCTCTGGTTCTACAGGCTGCATTACAGTAAAGCGATGGACATTTCTTCTCCAAATTCAGGATTCTGACGAACTGCTACGAGAATATTGAATATTGAATAACGATACTTGATCTGGATATTTTATATTAACTGACTAGAGTTTGGAGGTCCACAGTCAAAAATATTGTTTTTGGCCATAACTCTACAATACATATGTTGTATGTGTTAGCCTCCAAGGACAAAGATACTAAAACATTTATCTTAACGTTAGCCAAAATAACTCAATAAAAATATTTTTGTACAATTTCTTTTAAAATATACTCCCTTTTTAAGGTAATACACTGATGCATTACGAATAACCGCTAATAACCGACTGAAGTAACGGTTAACGGTTGTGATGACGTAGCCTAACGCGATTAACATTCATTTTAAGCTAACGGTTTTATTTAAAGTGCCTGGCTTAATACCACAAAATAAACACGATGTTAAAACACATTTAAGATGTATTTTCATTGACTTTTAGTCATGTGGACGCTCTTTAATTGACTTTTAATACATTATAATTCACAGTATGTAACAATTATCTCCTAACTGACTAGAGTTTGGAGGTCCAAAGTCACTGTGAACTCAAACAAAAATCTAGTTTTTGGCCATAACTCTACAATTCACATGTTAATTATGACAATTTCACGCAAACGTCCGATAGGATAAAATTATTTTGATGATGACGTGGTTGTAAACGAGGAGCCATACAACTGCGAGGCGGTAATTCTAGCTTACTCCAAAGTAAACACATAAAATTAACAGTAATCTGCCTTTTAAGAACCGAAAGAAAACAGATTAATACCCCGAATCGGCTGTCATTTGCCCTGTAATGACCTCGTAGTTTAGTCTCTTCATTCATGACATCTTCATCTTAGATCGGTTGCTACTGTACATTATGAGACGACCCTTCCCCCTCTCCGCTCCGGCGTCTGTCTCGTGAGTAAGAAGTGCTGCTGTAGCTTACGGAGCCTCTGAATGCTGGAGCTCTTTACTAGGAATGTACGTGAGCTCGTAAGGATTTCTTTCCCCCATCAAAGCTCTTACAAAGTCACGGGAGACCAGTGCTATTAACCCACTTCCCTGGGTCTTAATATCCTTAAATTCACCCCTCTCATGTTATGTAAGAACAGCCAGTATTACTAGAAGGCTGACAGAACAATTATTGCAGTGCATACAGTACTCAAACATATATATATACATACATATATATATATATATAAATATATATACATATATATATATATATATATGTATGTATATATATATATATATGTATATGTACCTTCTACCTATACAGAACATACATTCTCATTTATGACAACTTTTGTGACTGTTGGAATTTATTGAGTTTAAAAAGCATGATGTCATCTATATAAAAAGCATGATGTCATCTATATACTTAATATATCTGTGATGTAATACTATATTGGCTCTGACAGGGGGGAAATTAAAGGGAAGGGGGGGATTAAAAATTACATTATCTTTCCTGCATAGAGGAATTTTTGACAAACCCCCCCAAAGAGGTTTTAGCCGGAGCTAGCGCCATTTAAAAACGACGATAAAAAAATCAAGAATAAAAATAGCAATTTAAATACTCTCCAAATGTGGTTAATAGCAAGTCATCAAACAACTGTTGGAACAAGCAGAACAAAAAGTAGTGGTATTTTATTTCAGTTTTACCATCCAGAGTCAGGCCGTACCAGAGTCTCCTGGTGGTTTTAACGGTAATATTTAAACTCAGTTTTACCATGCAGAGACAGACAGTATTGGACTCTACTGGTGGTTTTAACGGTAGTTTTTAATCTCAGTTTATTTCTACTTTGAAGAACTTGCAATGTTTTGGTGACTGAAAAAAAAAAAACAGCTGTATGACTTTTGCTGAAAGAGCGTTTTATCGGCCTTTCATAGTAGCCTCACACGCGCCATACCTTTGCCACTGAGTGCAGTGCAGGTAAATACCATCCTAGTCAGAGCCGAGATGATTAGACACTTACCATGTAGAATGTGGGATATCTCCCTGACATTTCACATCCATCAAAACACAGGGTTAAAATCAATTCTGTGAATAAAGGTCACGACCAAACTCTCATCAAATCAAAAGTCAAGGAGTCACACTCTTTTAGCCTCGTTAAAATGTCAATGGACCATCATATTCAAGCATGAATCTCTTAAGTCTTACCCCGGACAGTAACAGAACTACTTTACTGCTGCAATGAGACGTCGATCACATGCCTACGTTCTGATGGCAAAGAGGAAATACATATAAATACAGATACAGAAACCTGTATCTCATTTATCCCAATGAGTGTTAGAAATGGAAGAGAATGGTCTTCCTAAATCTGCCGCTCACCCGTGACTGTCTGAGCAACTTTACAGTATGTTACTGTTTTTCTCATCTAGACTAAAACACAAAGACGCCATTTTCAAATGTGTCTGCTCAGTTTACGGCAGTGAAACAGTGGCTTGATGTGGAAGGACGCCAAAACATGGAGGAAAGTCAGATGTGCCGGCTACCTCGCTAAACTGCCATTTAGATTTATTCTAGCCAGAAAAAGGTTAAGAAGCAAAAGCAAGAACCAATATATTTCAAAATAAAAGCCTCGTGCTAACAAATGAAGGGAACAGGAAGTGTTGAGTTAGAAATGAAGTGCTTTTGTCATGTCTGTAACATGTTCTACAGATATAAGCGTTGAAGCTGTAGTTAAGTTGCTGGTACGTTGTCAATATACTGTCAAAAAGATCGTTTTAATTGTCTTATCTACAAATAGGCGAAACCTCGAATCTCTAGATTCAGGCTGTGTGGCTTTTCTAACCTGTGAACATTAGTTAGATTAAATAGAAAAGATTGATACCATTCTCATGTCCAGAATTGGGCAATATATCAATATATCCAATATATGTGATATGAGATGTGACGTGATATCGCCTTAGACTTCTGGATATCGTAATATGAACACGTGTTGTCTTTTCCTGGTTTCAAAGTCTGCATCGAGGTAAAGTGATGTCATTTTCTGAACTTACCAGACTGTTATAGTTCTTATTTGCCTTTACCCACTTTGTCACTATGTCCACATTATTGATGAATATTTATAAAAAAAAATCTCCTGGCACCAATGATCAAAACCACAATATTGTCGAGGTATTTGGTCAATAATATTGTGGTATTATGGGTGTTTGTGCTTCTCCATATCAAAGCGGCTGTTAAGCAACATGTTAATTTCAGCTTTAGAGGTGCTGGAAGCTCAGATTTCTAAACTCTGGAGTGAGCCGGGCTAGCTGTTTAATGCTAAGCTAAGCTAATCACCAGAGGACTCCTGTTTGGGGCTAAACAATTTTGAACAAACTATCTAATTGCGATTATTTAGACTGATATTGCAATTGCGATTTAACAGAGAAACGTACGGATCTGTACCAAACAAAGATTATTATCTTAAATAGTTTAAAGAACAATTATTCATTTAAAATGTATTTTGAAAAACACATTTTGCCTTGAACAAATATTTTCTCTCTTGTGATTTGAAAATTACAGAAGGCCAAATTGCAAATTTTATCAGATTTAGATGTATTTTTCATTTTACTTGAATTCATATTTGGTAGAAAACTATTTCTTTAATGTCAACATGTAACAAAGGGTTGGTCAGAGGTGCAGGTGTGAAAAGCCCAAACGCTGGTGGGTTTGACTGAGCTTTATTTCACAGCATTGTTGAGGGCTGTAAAACCGTAGTGCATAAAACCTATAGATTGGACTTTTTTCCCCGAGTTAATTCCAGTTAAACCAGGCAGTTGGCATGATTTCCTATCATCACTTTGATGTCTCCATTTAGCTGCCTGTACCTGACCACTTTATTTGACCGTAATGGGCTTTTAATCCAGCTGTATTCGGAGCATCAAGTCTTAAGAGTCAGATGGAAGCGTAACAGCGCTGCAGTAGATAATCTGAAGCGGTATGATCTCAGGTCAGCGAGTTCTCTGCCTCTCCTCTCTCTGCCCTCTCCGGACCTTCCCTCTCGTCGAGAGCGCTGCCGTTCCATCCAGGTGGACTCGTGACATGTTGGCGTACCTTTTTTTTTTTTTTTCTGTTTCCCTGCCTCCCTCTTCTCAGGACCGTTTTGACACCCAGAAAAAAAAAAAATACTTTTCTTTGGCTTCCCTCTCCGTGTTGTCAGTGAAATGTGTCTGCATCGGACGTATGATTCTGGGGGGTAAGTGAGGGAGCAGCGGATTCCCATACATTAGCTGGGCTCGGTGCTTGGTAGTGTACCTGAGTCTGCAGATTTGTTCCCAAGCCGGTAACTCCAGGCCCCTCCTGCTCCGAGCAGATCAAGGGTAGAAAAGAAAGTTGATTTTAATCCCCAAAGGGATTAAGAACCCCATGAGTGATTAAATGAGACTTCTGTCTCAAAAAGGACAAATTACTGTACCACCTCAGACTTGGGAACCGTTGTTACAGTGAGAAAGACAGATTAGACGTATCTCTATTTCGATGATCGGTAATGACCTCGCGATCACAGGGCAGAGTGCATATTTCTGCTGCTTAGAGTCCTGCCAGGACAATGAAAATGGATTTTGTCTGACGTTGATCATACCTAAGCTATCTTTTCCCAGGAAACGTATATACGTTTCCACTGAAGCTGGACCAATGATGAAGTACCGCCACTCAACCCTGTCTCCTACCAAGTTACGTTCCCATACAACTAGACTGAATCCTCAATTATGTTTTCGAGGGAAACAGATGTTTTCTCCTGGATTGCGGTCGCTGTTTTAAAACGTTGGAAATTTGCAACGAAACAGAACTACGAGTACAAACCTTAATGGTTTGGCTTCCGCGGACTGAGGAGAAACGTATTTGTAATACGTCAAAAACAAACCTAATCCAGGAGAAAATACGTTTCCCTCCAAACTTAATTAAAACTGTGGTTTCATTGTATGGTAATGTAATTTAGTAGGAGACAAGGCTGCACCGGAGAGGTGTTTTTTATATTTCAAACAACAAATCATGCTGAACTGCTACAGAATCATCAGTGTCACTGACTACATTTACATGCACACTCATATTCCAGTATTATTACGAATATGACAATATTCTGAATTTGTTACGGGTCACGCAAACAGCATATTTCTTACGGTCTTATTCCAAATGGCATTTTCCAGTTAAGACGTGTGATATGCCTATATTATTCAGGTATTGGGGCATTCTTTGGATAAATATTCTATACAGCTCATTCAGATCAGTTGGGGTTTTACAGCAGTTTGCAACACATGGCCTGTTTTTTGTAGCAGTTTTCGAATAGTAGTTTTACACAAACCAACTACTAACAGTTTGCAGAGAGATGCATGCCCAAAAGAAAAGGCAAGGCAAGTTTATTTGTACATTTCAACAACAAGGCGATTCAAAGTGCTTCACATAAAACCATTAAAACATAATGCAAAAGAAAAGAAGATTTAAAAACATTCATTTAAACATTAAAAACAGTCAGTAAAACATTAAAAAGCTAAAACAAAATAGAATAAAAGTTGCAGTGCAGTTTAAGAATCAAAATACAGAAGTGAAATGCAGAAATTGATTAAGATCCTTGAATCTGGTTCAATTAAAGGCAAAAGGCCACATTTCTGGTAAAAAGGAGAAACACGAATACGAACACATATCACAACGCCGACCTTTTCAGGAAGATGATTGAAGGAACCGCCACCATGAATACGTTGGCACGGTAACAGGATTATTAGTGGAATATTAATTTTCAGTAAATAGCTGAGTAGGAATATTGTCCTTTTTGGAATAAGGACAAATATTTTGTGCGTTGTAAATGTAGTCACTGATCAAATTTAAAGCTCTTTGCTCCGGAGGTCTCTTGATAATGATCCTCATCAGCTCGTCTGTGACACTCGATACCTCACTGAAAGACTCTGTTGTAGATAGAAGGCTACCGAGGTATTAAACCTTCGGCTTCTTCTCGTCTCAAAACTAAACAGTTCACGAAAATGTGTCTACGAAAACGTTTGAGGTGAGAAACAGGAAAATACAGTAACGGAATCTTGATTCATATCTGATCAATGCTCCCTAGTTTGACAGTTTGATCCGAGGTCACGAGCTTCACGTCAGCTCTGATTTTTTTTTTTTTTTTGGTGCGATGGAATCATGCAAATACCATTAAGAGATCTAAGAGGAGGCAAAGAAACCTCATTTATTGAATATGACTTTCTCTCACTATCAACTCTTGGCAACTAAAGAATGATTCATGTCTTTATGGTCACGTTTAGGGAACTCAAAGCTTTATTTAGCTTTCAAGGACAAGCACATTGACACAAGGCACGTAGCCATTAAATGATAAATAACAGAACAAAGACAACAAACAAACAACTCAAACTTAAAATCAAATCAACAACAATGGCAATAAAATGATATAACTAAACAAACATTGAGAGACACAGGGCAGCATCTCGTACCAAGAACGAGGTATTTAATCACATCCCCAATACAAGATTAAAAAGTGACGCTATCAAAGTGTTTTACTCTCATTCCTGAACCAATAAGTTTCTTTCTCTAAAGGTATGCAACTATTCATTTCAGAGAGCCACATTCCAATGGAGACAGGTACATCTGACTTTCATTTTAACGCTTTTTTGTTCATCTTTTTTGCACCAAAGCGCTTCTTTATGGGGAAAACTGCAATCTTGCTTTAAATGTTGAAAAACGTCCGCGGTGCCTTGAAGCCGGAGACGGGATGTGAACCCGGGTCTCTGCTGATTCAGGGCTCCAACACCCGGCGCTTCCTCTTCTCTTTGACTTCTCGCTGCACCGTTAAAAAAACATCCCACCGCTTTCTTGAGACCTTTTTTTTTTAACTTAACAACAGAAACATTCTAAGTGTGCAGTCGCTGACAGGAAGTAAACTTGGACCAGAGGCTGTTGCCCTGGCAACAGAATCGAAATGAAAAGGTCTACACGGACGGGGAAAAAAAAAAGAAAAAGCCTCGTCTGTGAATGTAATCCAGGCAGCAGCTCTCTGGATCGTTGCTCACATGAGACGTGGTTGATCTGCTCACATGTGGAAGGCCTGACTACACACGTCTTCATCATAACTGGTATTGAGCTGCTATAGGGTTTCTACTCACTCTCTCTCTCTCACACACACACACACACACACACACACACACACACACACACACACACACACACAGGCCACTGAGACATGCTGTTACTCACCGCTGTCTCTGCATCATCAGCACTACGCAGCACTCTGTCTCTTCTGTCTTGATGCTTTATCTGTGTGCGGCTTCCCGTCTGTGGAGTGAAGCAGTGGAGAGGCTCAGGAACAGATGTTGGTGAGGAAACACACAAAACCTGTGAGGGGAAGGAAAGAAACTGCTACCACTGGATACCAGTGGCTACCAATGGATACCAGTGGATACCAATGGATACCAGTGGATACCAATGGATTCAAGTGGATAACAATGGATACCACTGGGTACCAATGGATACCAGTGGATTCAAGTGGATACCAATGGATACCAGTTGATACCAATGGATACCAATGGATATCACTGGTATCCAGCAACCACTGATACCACTTCATACCAGTGGATACCAATGGATTCCAGTGGATAACCAGGTCATTCTGTTGCCTAAACCTAACCAGGTAGTTCTGTTGCCGAGACCTAACCAGGTAGCTGTGTTGCCTAAACCTAACCAGGTAGCTGTGTTGCCTAAAGCTAACCAGGTAGCTGTGTTGCCTGAACCTAACCAGGTAGCTGTGTTGCCTAAAGCTAACCAGGTAGCTGTGTTGCCTGAACCTAACCAGGTAGCTGTGTTGCCTAAAGCTAACCAGGTAGCTGTGTTGCTAGCAAAAAACACTAAGTCTATGTTGAGTTATTTGTCACGTCACTTCCGTACTTAGCGCCACTCCTGTAGTTATTCTAACCCAAAACAAAATATTTTCCTGAACTTAACTAAGTATTTTTGTTGCCTGAACCTAACTAAGTTGTTTCCTGTGAAAACCAAAGTTTATTTTGAAAGGACTGTCTTCACGTAACGAGCAGAAATTGACACGTGTATCATACAAACCGCTATTTGAGGATACGTTGCCTATGTTCATAAGAATGCCAATGGATGACACTATTCTTGTGTGTTACAAAGTGCTCTATGCCTCTGACTGCGTTCATAACTCCACTTACTTTATTCTTCTGAGCATTTCAAATGTATGGAAGCCCATTTCCGACAGTAAAAGAAAAAAATAAGATGAAAATGTAGCCATGATAATAAAAAAAAGTCATAATTATGAAATAGAAAGTCATAATTATGATATAGGAAGTCGAAATTATGAGATAAAAAGTCAGCACCACTAAAGCACGTGCGCACTTTCCATCTCATAATTTCGACTTTCTATCTCATAATTATGACATATATATATATATATAATTTTATTATCACGGCTACATTTTCATCAGATTTTTTTCTTTTACTGGCGTAAATGGGCTTCCATACCACGGAGCTCACACTCACCTTACTTTACCTCAGCTCTCTCCAGCTACCAGCGCCCACACTTCAGCCTCTGGGAACAATAAATCATCACCATGTCTTTTCTTTTTTTTTTACTTTTGCATTCTCTCTGCAGCGTCATGAACTGTCTACACATGTCAAATGTATATTAATTGAATGCCAAAGGCACCTTTTTAAGATGAAGTCTGTGCTTTACAGTAAATTGCCAGCTTTTATGCTCAGGCTCGTTCTTGTATGTGAGCAGATCATCTTTCTGGAAGCTGAACAGCATACTGTTAGATAAGGTGTGTGTGTGTGTGTGTGTGTGTGTGTGTGTGTGTGTGTGTGTGGATAATGCCAACACTGGATTCTCCAGCAGTGAAAATGAAGCTTTACATTGTAGTTAAGTTGAACTTTATCGTATAAAAAAAATGACTTATTACTGAGAATCCAAACATAAAGGGCTGATGCAGCTGTGCTTGTTTTGAAAAGGTTATATATAAAAGTTTATTGTGATATCATTCAGTATGTATACAAACCTCCACACAGACAGCATGCACACATATTCACTGTCAAGGGTTAATAACAATTATTATGTGAAATAGCATTATTAATATTTAAAAAAGAAAGGGAGAATTCACATAAGACGATATCTAAAGAAGGCCACAGCACGCGTTTGTATATTATATAAACTGGATAAAAATAAAATTGGACATAATTATCAATATCCAAATTCCTTTCTTGGTCTCTTTTATGTTGTTTGTAGTTGTCTATAACTTTAAATATGCCATATATTCTGTGAACAGCATATTCAATATATGTTTTGCATTTAGAAAATGTTCATTCCAAAATCTGTCCACCATTATAAAAGAAACATTTCTTTATAATTGTGTGAAACAACCTTCATATTTGATTCCATATATGTCATATATGTCTGTCCATTCACCATTTGATTGATTTTATTCATGTATTTGCTTCAGAAGAACTTTTAACAGATAATTTGATATAATTGAAGCGGTTCCTTTTTCTTTCAGAGAATTTAATTTAATTTAATTTAATTTTCTTTGCATCCCTCATTAGATCTGAATGTGTTGGTGCAGTTCTCTGTTTCCAATTAATCAATTAAGATCAATTAATGCCGATATTTTAATAATGATGCAGGTACAAGCCAACGGTCATTCAGTATTTTTCTTCTTCCTCTTCTGTTTTTTGGCATAAAGCGAAGCTGCTGACGGGCCCAAGTGTCCTGCTGTTTTGCAGTTTAAGGAGGGACATATAACTTTTATTAAAACGACCTCCAAATATGCCGGCAAAGCTCCAAATCCCCAGCTGAAGGTGTTAAAATTAAGACACGTCAGCAGGTGATGAAGCCCGACCGAGTCGTACCTCCGCTGCCTTTCATCTTCCTCTTCCTCTTCCTCTTCCTCCCAGACAGAGAGCCGGTATGGACAACAAGGCGTTGGAACTGGAGTCCGTGAGCGTCCCCGTAGAGGAGGTCGTGGCCATGTGCAACGGAGGCGTCCAGCAGCAGGAAGCGTCCATGTTGACCCACCTGAAGAAGGTGGAGAACCACATCACTGAGGCGCAGCGTTTCTCCCACCTTCCCAAGCGCTCCGCCGTGGACCTGGAGTTCAGCGACCTCTCGTACACCATCCGGGAGGGGCCGTGCTGGAGGAGGAGAGGTAGCACACACACCGCGTCTTCATACGCACCGCTATTTATTTTTACTATTGCAGTTTGCTATTAATAATATTTAGCATGTCGTCTTGGTGTCACATGCGATTCTCAATCAATATTACAGACGGTTCGGATCGTATCGCGGATTTGAGTTACGGAGCGGATCAGCACAAGAGAAGAAAATATATTTCAACCGCTCCACTGAGAGCGTGTTAGGAAGTTAAACAGCTCGTAATTCATCTCTAATATCTATTTTATATTCATGTGAAAACATCTGGATTTATTGTAGTTCATCACCAACACTACATTTTACTAGATTACATGTGAACGCATCATGAGAACGTTATCATTTACCTTCAGCCAGTACTCATGTTCACTGAGCAGAGCCTGAACGCACCACCATGTAACTGAAGGGAACCTCTGCTGGTTCTCCGTTAGCGGTGCTGCTAACGTTACTAGCTCTCCTCCTGCTGGTTCTCCGTTAGCGAAGTTGCTAACATTACTAGCTCTCCTCCTGTTGGTTCTCCGTTAGCGAAGCTGCTAACGTTACTAGCTCTCCTCCTGTTGGTTCTCCGTTAGCGGTGCTGCTAACGTTACTAGCTCTCCTCCTGTTGGTTCTCCGTTAGCGGTGCTGCTAACGTTACTAGCTCTCCACCTGTTGGTTCTCCGTTAGCGGTGCTGCTAACATTACTAGCTCTCCTCTTGTTGGTTCTCCGTTAGCGGTGCTGCTAACGTTACTAGCTCTCCTCCTGCTGGTTCTCCGTTAGCGGTGCTGCTAACGTTACTAGCTCTCCTCCTGTTGGTTCTCCGTTAGCGGTGCTGCTAACGTTACTAGCTCTCCTCCTGTTGGTTCTCCGTTAGCGGTGCTGCTAACGTTACTAGCTCTCCTCCTGTTGGTTCTCCGTTAGCGGTGCTGCTAACGTTACTAGCTCTCCTCCTGTTGGTTCTCTGTTAGCGGTGCTGCTAACGTTACTAGCTCTCCTCCTGTTGGTTCTCCGTTAGCGGTGCTGCTAACGTTACTAGCTCTCCTCCTGTTGGTTCTCCGTTAGCGGTGCTGCTAACGTTACTAGCTCTCCTCCTGTTGGTTCTCCGTTAGCGGTGCTGCTAACGTTACTAGCTCTCCTCCTGTTGCTTTAAACCCTGATTGGTTGTTCTCAAATTAGAAATTATCAGAAATCAACGAATAGAAAGCATTAATATTTAATTCTTATTAATTAATTAATAATGTCCTGATCGCATCTTTTTTACTGAATATTGGTGCTTAACGATTGTCAGAAAAACTTTATTTCACACTGTTATGGTTAACGTTTGTATGGTAATTTTTTTTTTAATTGATCAATAACCTTTGTGGTAATTTTAAGAAGACGCACCACGAAACCTAACTCAACTCCATTTGTCTTTGAGCTGGAGGTTTTTTTTGTGCATTTTTCACAGAATTAATATGCTTTTATATAACCACGTCGGTCTTGAACCAGCCGTAACCATGGCTACAGAAGATCACGTGAACGTCTGTCGCAATATCCTACATGTTCGTGACCCCTGGTACATTTTTATGAACCTAAAAAATTTAAGATTATCTTCTCGCAGGGTGAAACGAGCTAAACTCTTCTACTTTTTCGGGGCGCTCGCAGTCAGCTGAGTGGCGCTGTGGATGAGACGGCTCTGAGGACACGAGTACCAGTCGTGCAGACGTCTGGTGAGGAATAACAAGTAGCTTGGAGCCAGCCGTGCTCCGTCGCGTCCATGTGGCCTCGCAGTCGCTCTGTCCTCCGCGAGTCATCCTCACGCTGACTGATGCTTACAGTCGCTGCAGGGAACCCTTCTCTTTATCAATCTTTCTCATCGGGATCACTTCCCTACCTCCAGCGGGAGCAGAAGAAGGAGCAGGGGGATGATTGTTTCTGACACACTGTCCTCCCCGGGATCCATCAGTGTCCGTGGATTCCACACACAAGATCAGTGGCGTCTCAGACTGTCATGTACAAATGCAGTAGCCACGCACATGCTACCATTGGGTGTCTGTTAATCAGGCGGCAACCTCCGGTTCTGAAAAGAGAAGCCAAAGCTTCATATGTTAAAGCTGCATTCTCTCTCCTGACCACCAGGGGGCGACTCCTCTGGTTGTATAGAAGTCAAAGCTTCATGTGTTAAAGCTGCATTCTCTCTACTGACCACCAGGGGGCGACTCCTCTGGTTGTATAGAAGTCTATAGAAAATGACTCTACTTCTCTCTTGATTTATTCCCTCAGTAAACATTGTAAACATGAGTTTATGTCTCAATCTCTAGTTTCAAGTCTTCTTCAATACAGCATGATGTTCATTTAGTAAATTATGGTCCATTTAGAGTCAAACAGACCATAAAGCAGGGGATGCTTTAGGGGCGGGGCTACAAGGTGATTGACAGGTCTCTACGTCCTCCTCAGTCCACATATGGTCACTTCCTGTTCGCTGGTTGCAAAATGATGGCGACGGCCAAACTCACGTCTTCAAACTGATCAACATAGATAAAAGTTTCAAAGTAATTTTGAACCTGATGCATTAAAGGTAACGATCCACATGCAGCCCAGGTTGAATGAAAAGTTGAAATACAGAATATTTGAAGTATTTTTTAATCTGCGCTGCTCCCTGAACGTGACAGAGATGGACGTTACAAATCACTTTGATTTTACTCATTTGAATACATATAATAAATCAGATACATCCTGTTCAGGAGACACGTTTTGGGGATGAAATCTCCATGTGTGTAAGTGAGAATGGGTTCAGAGGGTTTGGTACATGAGTTACAGGTTGTGTGTCAAGTGTAAAGAATTGAGAAAACTAATAGATGAGGAACAGCTGGTCGGTATAAGCAGATGGGAATTTTGTTTAAAAAAACCTTCCCTCCTAAAAGCAGTGCGCGGGCACTAATCTAAGATTTTCAATAGGAAGCATCCAGAATTGTCAAAAAAAAAAGGAACATGAATATTCACAGCAAATTGAATGGCTTTTAAGATTTAGCTCTGGATGAAAGTGTTCCTCTCTCTACCCGTGAGGCGGAGGTTACGGGTACCGCCCGGTCTCTACCCGTGAGGCGGAGGTTACGGGTACTGGCCGGTCTCTACCTGTGAGGCGGAGGTTACGGGTAACGGCCGGTCTCTACCCGTGAGGCGGAGGTTACGGGTAACGGCCGGTCTCTACCCGTGAGGCGGAGGTTACGGGTACCGCCCGGTCTCTACCCGTGAGGCGGAGGTTACGAGTAACGCCCGGTCTCTACCCGTGAGGCGGAGGTTATGGGTAACGGCCGGTCTCTACCCGTGAGGCGGAGGTTACGGGTAACGGCCGGTCTCTACCCGTGAGGCGGAGGTTACCCATCTGCTGAGCGAGTTGTTTCCAGGAAGTGATGCTTTGTCCGAGACGGTTTAGGTCATCAATAATGGAGCTGACTGGGTGAGTCAAGGAATCAAGGAGAGGAGATAAAGTGTGGTAGGATGAAAGGAAAGGAAGGTGAAGTGAGGGGGTAGGGAGGGCAAAGGGAAGGAAGGTGAAGTGAGGTGGGATGAAAAGGAGGAGAGGTGAAGGGAGGTGAAGTGAGGAAGGGTGAAAAGGAGGTAAGGGAAAATGAGGTAGGATGAAAGGAAAGGAAGGTGAAGTGAGGTAGGATGAAAATGAGGCGAGGTGAAGTGAGGAAGGGAAGAGGTGAAGTGAAGTGAAGGAAGGTGAAGTGAGGTAGGGTGAACAGGAGGTAAGGGGAAGTGAGGTAGGACAAAAAGGACGTAAGGGGAAGTGAGGTAGGATGAAAGGAAGGTGAAGTGAGGGGGGGAAGGCCAAGGGAAGGAATGTGAAGTGAGGTAGGATGAAAGGAAAGGGAGATGAAGTGAGGAAGGGTGAAAAGGAGGAGAGGTGAAGTGAGGGGGGAGGGAAGGGAGGTAAGGGGAAATGAGGTAGGATGAAAGGGAAGGAAGGTGAAGTGAGGTAGGATGAAAGGGAAGGAAGGTGAAGTGAGGTAGGATGAAAGGGAGGGGAGATGAAATGAGGGGAGGTGAAATGAGGTAGGATGAAAGGAGGTAGGGTGAAAGTGAGGAGAGGTGAAGTGAGGTAGGGTGAACAATGTGTCCCATGACACATAAATTTCACTTCCTTTTCGACCTTTAAAGAAACAGCCAGTAAACATTTCTCTGTGGGCTGATGAGCCGCTCGGCTGGAGTCATAGATTTCCTTTCATGCGTTTGAACTTGTTTGAAGTCTCTTTCAATAGCCCCACTGTTCGGCTCTCCGTCGAGCTGTTGCCCCGTTTGCCCAGCCACAGACCCGAGTGGGTCGCAGCGGGGTGTGAGCGCGGGGTTTGGACTCCTTTCATTCATTAATAAATCAAATCCGTTGAATAAATACACAGCGAGTCAGATCAAATGTTTCACAGTTGGGCATTTTCGGGACATTGTTGTATGTTTCGATCCATAACAAGGTATTGATAAAGATTAAATCTGTTGTGATTCGGCCCAAATAAAAGCATTTTCTGGTTAAACTAGGCGTAGAAACATCTGCAATAAAGGCACGTCTGAACCCTCTTAGCAGCCTCGGAGATAAATATTTAAAATAACTTAAACGTGAACTCTCTCTATCTGTCTCTCTCTGTCTCTCTCTCTATGTCTCTCTCTCTCTCTCTCTTCTGTCTCTCTCTCTCTCTCTTCTGTCTCTCTCTCTCTTCTCTCTATCTATGTCTCTCTCTCTTCTCTCTCTCTCTCCCTCTCTCTCTATCTTCTGTCTCTCTCTCCCTCTCTTCTCTCCCTCTCTCTCTCTCCCTCTCTTCTCTCTCCTCTCTCTGTCTCTCTCTCTCTCTTTTCTCTCTCTCTCCCTCTCTCTCTCTCCCTCTCTTCTCCCTCTCTCTCTCCCTCTCTTCTCCTTCTCTCTCTCTCTTCTCTGTCTCTCTCTCTCTCTCTCTCCCTCTCTTATCTCTCTCGCTCTCTCTCTGTCCCTCTCTCTCTCTCCCTCTTCTCTGTCTCTCTCCTTCTCTTCTCTCTCTCTCTCCCTCTTTTCTCTCTCTCTCTCTCTCTCTTCTCTCTCTCTCTCTCTCTTCTCTGTCTCTCTCTCTCTCCCTCTTTTCTCTCTCTCTCCCTCTCTTATCTCCCTCTCCTCTCTCTCTCTCTCGCTCTCTCTCTGTCCCTCTCTCTCTCTCTCTCTCTTCTCTCTCTCTCCCTCTTCTCTTCTCTCTCTCTCTCTCTCTCTCTTCTCTCTCTCTCCCTCTTCTCTTCTCTCTCTCTCTCCCTCTTTTCTCTCTCTCTCTCTTACAAGTCTATACAAATTAAGTAATTAGTTTTATTGCCTCACACTGAGTGACTGTTAACCCAAACAAAGCCGTGAGACGAGCAAGAAGAACAAATGTTCCGAGAGGAAGAACGTAAACCGCTAATAGAAACTGAAAGGAGCAACTTAAATGAAAGAGCTGCGGCGAGTAAATAATATCTTGATGATTTTGCTTTTTATTCGTTTAAAATAAGGTCGTAAACTGAAAACTTGTGGAACAACCGCTGACGGCTCGTGTTGACGATGTCGGGCTACTCAGCTAAAATCCTCCAACGCACCGAAGATATGATGTGAAGAGCAAGAACTACATCCAGTAAACCATCCTGCTAATAGAACGGGAGCTCTGACGCAGTCCCCCGGTGCTCCTGTAGTGCTGGGGGGAGGGAGGGGGAGGGGGGGAGAGAGGGGGAGGGGGAGAGAAAGAGATGGGGAGAGAGAGAGGTGGGGAGAAAGAGAGGCGGGAGAGAGAGGGAGAGAGAGTCAGGAAAGAGAGAGAGGTGAAAGACGGGAGAGAGAGGGAAGGGAGAGGAGGGGGAGATGTGAGACAGGGGGGGAGAGGGAAGGTGGGTGAAGAGGGAGGGGGGGAAGAAGTCAGAGAGGGAGGGGGAGAGAGAGAGGGAAGGCAGGCGAGAGGGAAGGGGAGAGAAAGAGAGGGAAGAGAGAGGAAGAAGGGAGGGAGGAGAGAGGGAGGGAGAGAGGGAAGGTGAGCGAAAGAGAGGGGGAGAGAGAGACAGAGGAAGAGAGAGAGAGGTGGGGAGAAAGAGAGGTGAGAGAAGAGGGGGAAGAGTCAGAGAGGGAGGAGAGTGAGAGACAGGGGGGAGAGAGGGAATTGAGAGAGGAGGAGAGAGAGAGAGGGAGGGGGAGAGAGAGAGGGAAGGCAGGCGAGAGGGAAGGGGAGAGAAAGAGAGGGAAGGGGGGAGAGAGGGAGGGAGAGAGGGAAGGTGAGCGAAAGAGAGGGGGAGAGAGAGACAGAGGGAAGGAGAGAGAGAGGGGGGGAGAGAGAGAGGTGAGAGAGAGAGGGGGAGAGAGACAGAGAGGGAGGGGGAGAGTGAGAGACAGGGGGGAGAGAGGGAAGGAGGGAGAGCGAGGGAGGAGGGGAGAGAGCGAGAGAGGGGGAGAGCGGGAGAGAGGGGAAGGAGAGAAGGAAGGAGAGGAGGAGGCGAGAAAAGAGAGAGAGAGGGAGGGAGAGGAGCGAGGGAGGGCTCGTAGTCGTCCTTCGTTCCTGAACTGTCTGTAAAGCACCATCAGCTGTTTCTCTGTGTTCTGGGCTCGGCTCTGACTCCGCTCCTCTCGGAGGTTGTGAGCGATGTCCAGTCAGGCCGATGCAGGCGAGTGCTCGGCCTTAATGCTGTTAGTGCCTCAAGAGCAGCATCTGATCCCATCCATACCTTCAGCCCGAGGCTCTGAGGGAGCTCCTCTTTAGAACTGAGGGTGACGTCACAGGAGAGCGTTGGGGGAGCTGGAGAGGGAGCATGTCCTCCTGGTTGACTTCAACCTCCCCAAGTTCAGAGGCAACCGGCAATCGATCAGATTATACCTTCCACAGCTGGAACCCACTCTCCCTCTCTCTCTCTCTCTCCCTCTCTCTCTCTCCCTCTCTCTCTCTTTCTCTTCCTCTCTCTCCCTCTCTGTCTCTCTCTCCCTCTCTCTTTCCTTGCCCCTCTCTCTCTCGCTCTCTCTCTCTCCCTCTCTGTCTCTCTCTCTCTCCTTCCTTCTCTCCCTCTCTCTCTCCTTCCTTCTCTCTCTCCCCCTCTCTCCCCCTCTCTCTCCTTCCCTCTCTCCCCCTCTCTCCCCTTCCCTCTCCCCCTCTCTCCCCTTCCCTCTCTCCCTCTCCTTCCTTCTCTCTCTCTCTCTCTCCCACTCTGTCTCTCTTTCCTTCTCTCGCTCTCTCTCCTTCCCTCTCTCTCCCCCCTCTCTCCTTCCCTCTCTCTCCCTCTCTCCTTCCCTCTCCTTCCTTCTCTCTCCCTCTCTCTCACTCTCTCTCTTTCCTTCCTTCTCTCTCTCCCTCTCTCTCTCTCTCCTTCCCTCTCCTTCCTTCTCTCTCCCTCTCTCTCCTTCCTTCTCTCCCCCTCTCCTTCCTTCTCTCCCCCTCTCCTTCCTTCTCTCCCTCTCTCTCCTTCCTTCTCTCTCCCCTCTCTCTCCTTCCTTCTCTCCCCCTCTCTGCGTTAATAGTGTTAAAATAAGGAGCAGGTAATAAATATTACCTTAATAAAACTGTTAAATTGTAAATAGTTCTCGTCTGCAGCTTAGAACTCAACAACAACATAACACCTTTTATATCCTTTAGATATGACGTTGTGTCCCCGTTATAATGTTTTCATATTACATTCATTATATTTCTATCATCTCTATGATCAGATCCGTCTTCCCGCTTCATTTGGTTCCGTTAACGTACTTTTTACTGTTCACCACGATGCCCGTTGCAGGTTTAACAAGTTTTTAGTTTTTATTCATATTAATGTTTTTGAAGTGTCGAGTGTTCATCATTTCTTTACTCTTTCAAAGGCGTGTTTCCTTTTGAAGTGACTCAGAGTTTGTGTGTCGACACGAATACAAAGACGCGATATGACGTTGGCGTCCCGAGATCAGGTTGACCAACCTGACACTTCCCTTGATATAGTTGACATATATAGTTGACATATATATTGTTGACAGAGTCACGCTGAAGGGGTCGACTGCCATCTTTGTTGTTGCAGGTTTCAAAGCCTTGCTGAAGTGCCTGTCTGGAAGGTTCTGCAGCCGAGAGCTGATCGGCATCATGGGGCCCTCGGGGGCCGGGAAGTCCACCTTAATGCACATTCTGGCTGGATACAGGTGAGGGGAGGCCACAAGGCCTTTCTATAGTTCACAGTTACAGTAACAGGGTTGTAATCAGGACTCATAACCACGTTTATAATATTATAAATCAAAATTAAAATGCGGTACAGCTTTTTTTTTTTTTTTTTTTTTGGTATTTCTGTTAATTTTGTTTAAACACAATATTTCAGTTGCAGATAAAGACCAGGCTAATCTTAATATTATTAGTATTATACTGTTTGTAGAGTTCGATTCCAGTGGCGGCTGTGTGATCCAAACATTTCCAATAACTCCAGAGCGTCGTAAAGTCCAAAAGTTTTTTTTTTTTTTATAGATGTGATCTTTTCTAAAATTCACGACATGTTTTCATCTGACGAAATATCCTGCTTCAATCCATATTTCTTGGAGTTGAGCCTTTCAAATACAGCATTCTTACAGCGGTCTAGCAGCAATCTAACAGCACCATCAATTACAATTATATTTAAAAACAAAATCTATTTTTCCATTTAATTTTAGGGTAACGACATCATAAAATATGACGATTCAAAACTTCGTTCAAACACCTCAATAGAAGCTTTGTATTATTATTATTTATTTATTTTTTATTACTTTGTTGTTGTCTGACAGGCCTGTTTTTTGTATTTATGTATGATGTTAATATGTCTAAATATTATAATAAAAACATTTAAGTGACAAAAAAAAATAGAAGCCTCGAATGTAAAAAAATAAAAAATAAATAAAAACATTCGGTAAAGTCCTCGTTGTAATCTTGTCCTCAATATTATGAGACAAAAATTAGAATAAATACTGCAATAAACAAACTGAGGCTTTACATAACATGTGTTTGTGTGTTTGTTTATTGTGTGTGTGTGTGTGCGTGTGTGTGTGTGTGTGTGTGTGTGTGTGTGTGTGTGTGTGTGTGTGTCCTTCCAGGGAAACAGGGATGAAGGGTCAGATCCGGGTAAATGGGAAACCCAGGGACCTGAGGACGTTCAGGAAGATGTCGTGCTACATCATGCAGGAGGACATGCTGCTGCCACACCTCACCACGCGAGAGGCCATGATGGTGAACCTTTAAACTCCTAGTCGCCGTGGCAACGCCGCTCCTGAAACACCCGTTGCAATTTGCAATGCTTTGTGAACACTCGCTTCCTCTCTGCTTTCAGGTGTCAGCCAACTTAAAGCTGGATGAAACTATGGACGTGAAGAAGGAGCTGGTGAGCTTAAACACGTGGACTCGCTTCACGTGAAAAAATAAGATGACGACGATAATACCTCCCCTTGAATACTGAATCCTGACCGTAAACATGTGGAATCATAAACTTCACTTAATATGGAGGAACGCCCACCTCCTGCCTTTGTGCCCAATTTGGATAAAAGGCCAATTTACCAGGTCTATCTATACATTTAGCAGGTGGCGTGATGACTTTATTATTATTATTATTGAAGATACAAAGGTCTTGAAAGGAATAAAAGGTTTTGTAATTGACGTCATGACAACCGCATAAAAGGGTGACTATCGTGTTTTATTTGAATGTAAAAACAGGCGTTGTTGAGAGTAGAAGTACTTTGTAAACCACCCGTCTGCGTTTAAACTATATTATTATTGCAGACAGATGAACTGCATATAGTATGTAAAACATTTTTGAGTGATGTGCTGCCTCTCTTTAAAAAGTCTGAGACTTTTAAAATAGTTTTTAGCTTTAAATTGTTAATTTAAAGCTAAAAAACTGTAGCACGAAGACCCCGTCTTTTCTCGGCAAATTGAAATTACTGCTGGAGGTTTATGTTATTTATTAATTTATTTATAGACTTCTTTTAGCCCCTCCCCCCTCAAAGGGCTTTTACCAGGCCGCCATTTTAAATAATAATTTGTGTTTCGTAAACATTCGCAACGCTTTTGGTGTTTTTTTTTTTTTTTTATAATAATAAATATTTTATATATTATAATAATTTATATTTTAACGTCTGCATCACTGAGTTTTGTGGGTACAAATGTAAAAAAAAAAAAAAAAAAAAAAGAAGTCTTTTCAGTGACAAACCGGCTGTGGGTGTCTGTCTCCGTCCAGGTGAATGAGATCCTGACGGCGTTAGGGCTCCTCGAATGCGCTCACACTCGCACCAGCTCGCTGTCCGGCGGTCAGTGCAAACGGCTCGCCATCGCACTCGAACTGGTCAACAATCCTCCGGTGATGTTCTTTGACGAGCCCACCAGGTGAGCCGGTTAAACTACTTACAACGTGTGGGCATTTTTAATGGTGCGATGTCCATCAGAAACAGAAAATGACACGTACAGTAGAATTTGACCTTCACCATATCGAGTAGAAAAGTTTTTCTTCTTGTTGAGTGATCGGTGGCCCAGAGGCAGTTTGAGTTGGTCCACAAAGCTCATCATCTGGCTGCATGTTCCCAAAGAACCTAGTGACAGTTGGACATCTGGTGTCGGAGTGATTGTGAAACCCAGACGATTACAGTCTTAATTACAGCGGCGCCATCTGTCTGGTTCGGTCTGGGACTCTGGATCTCTGGAGACGAATGAATTAAACGACGTCAGCAGTTTCTCTGATGGAAACCCTAAAAATGACCGAAGCTGTCCTCCACCAGACAGCCACCACCTTCCCTGAGTCTAACAGTCAACCTCAGCTTATTAAAGGAGCATTTAAGTTGATTAAAACTTGTTTTTATAGACCTCCAGGTTAGCCAAACGTATCTGGAAAAGAAAGCAAAGGTGGAAGGTGTTCTCCAAACTCTCTGCCCAAACATCTCGTTAGACTTTGACCTTCTACAGGAAACATGGCCGTGAGCACATTGGTTTGTTTACAACACGAATGATCTTCTAAACAATCTGTTTTTGTGTCGTGGAACTTAATGTTCGCAATATAGTTTCAGCTCTAACGACAGAAAGGATGAACAGACCGATGGAAAGCCGTCTTATTTTGACCGGCTCTGAGCAGTTTGGTTGACTTTTGCGTATTCTGGCTGATACTAGTTGGCTTTTTGTAATAACTGATGACCGTGCATTTAGATTGTATTGACCCAGAAGTGGAGGGGACCTCCTGCCCCTGAACATGTGGCCAGATGTTACACAAAAGGTCAATTTTGCACCCAACAAGCAAAGAACAGTGGTGAACTCATCTCTGAGCTTAACGCCCAACAAAACGATGAAAGGAAAAGTTGATTAAACTAACAGGATATTAAGTGTTAATTAGTGAGCAGAAGTCTGTTACCTTTGGGTAGAGCTAAGCTAGCTGTTTCCCCCTGTATCCAGTGTTTATGCTAAGCTAAGCTAACATAATAATAATAATAATAATAACTTTATTTACAAAGCACCTTTAAAGACAAAGAAAGGCAAAGCTCA
>JACSYO010001496.1:160000-175000 GCA_016806645.1 Ophiodon elongatus
GCTAACCTGAAGTTTTCATGTTTTATTTTGAATTATGTGCAAAAAGAAGTGATGCATCGACTGCACATTACAGAAAGTACTGAGCAGTTGGAGAACGACCAAAGAAAAACTACTGTAACAGGAAGTATGCTCACGACGTGTCCACACTGTTGTTGTTTATGTTGTTGTTTGTCATGACCACTTATATGTTCATTCTTTCTCTTTTGAAATATATTTTGGATAACGTTCAGCTTAACTGTACTGTACAGCTGCGTGAAGTGTCTGATATTCCAATAAACTCGGATCTAAGTACTTTGATTAAATATCTCGGTGTGTTCATGCTGAGCATCTTCAGTGCAGTCCTGCTCCATCTTGTTTTACATCTTTGATTCTGGATCTTATTTGCTTTTATGTTTTTTATCGGGAAGCACTTTGTGACTGTTTTGAAAGGTGCGATGTAAATAAGGTTATTATTATTATTATTATTATTATTATCCCGATACAAAGTTGCAACAAAGAAATTGTATTCTGTGAAATGTAAAACATATATTTAATTAGTTAATTACCACCTTGTGTGTGATGTGTGTATGTATATATATATATAAAATAATACTAAAATATATATATATATAAATGTAAAAAAGATATATATGAATATATATATGTAACAATAAAAAAAGATATATATAAAATACTAATATATATATATATAAAAATGTAAAAAAGATATATATGAATATATATACAGTATGTAACAATAAAAATATGTATATATATAAAATAATAAAAAATATATAAAAATGTAAAAAAAAATATTTAAAAAATGTATATATATAAATGTATAGATATATGTATAAAGTAAACCTATTTACAACCCTGATTGTATTGTTGTGGCTGGTGAAGCTGTATGCAAACTATTAAAAGTAAGTATTAATAACTACAAATGTCAAATAAAAGCATTGGTGAAAAAAAACAACAACAATATTTCCTCTGATAAGTAGACCCGCCCTCCTCGGCCTCTGATTGGCTGGTGCTCGTTGCCTTCCGATGGTTGGATTGGTCAGATTTACTCACCAGGAGTAGGATTGGTCGGAGTTATGGTAAAGAATGTCGCGGTAAGCCAATCAGAGGCGGAGTAGGGCGGGCCACGTCTTCACCACCCTGCAAAGGAAAAACAGTCCATTCTAAAAGTGAGGAATTGTAGAAACAAAAGAATAAATGTTCTCGTAATAATAATAATAATAATAACAACAATAATAATAATAATAATAAAAAGTAATTTATATGAATTACACAACGGGGGTCTACAAATAAACGGAGGAGGGCAGCAATGCGCCGCTGCTGCGTCTAGTCTGCCGCTAATTGAACAGACGAAGAAGAAGAAGAAGAGACCGGAAGAAGAAGAAGAAGAGACCGGAAGAAGAAGAAGAGACCCGGAAAAAGAAGGAGAGCAGAGGTTGTTTGTTTACTTTCATTATAAGACAAGAAGGTCTTTAAAACAACAATCAGCCTGCTGACAGTCTTCACTGCGGTCCGCAGCTGAAGCTACAGTAAGTTAGCATTATAACCCCTGTGTTAAAGAAGCGACTGCTCTATTTAAACTCAGTAATGCACCTTTATCTACGACATGTTTACCTTTTAACCAGCCAGATGGCGAGGTCACCTAAATATAAAGAAACATATTAAAACAACGGACATATTTAAAACTCTTAAAATATTGTCATCAAATTAGATTAATGTGTCTGTGTGATACTCAATCAAACTAAAACAAGATATGTATATATATATATATAAAATAATCAAAGATTATTATTTTCTTTGATTATTTTATTTATTTATATATATAGAAATAAAATAATCAAAGAAATAAATATATATGAATACAATAATTAAAGAAAATTATATATATAAATGTATAGTATAATTTATAATATATAATATATATAAAAGTATATGATACTCAAACAATTTAAAATAAGATATATATTATTATTATTATTATTGTAGACACTAACAACAACAATAATCACATAATACATTTCAATTTCATGTGCAATATTATTTTTGACTATATTATCAGAATTAATATTTATATCTCTCTCAATATTTCTTTTCTATTTTATTTCCGTTAGGCCTTTTTTATACACTTTATATTTTTACTCTTGTATTTAATCTTTATTGTTGTCTTTTACTTTTTCTATTTTAGATGAATTTTTTATTTTGCACTGGTGTCAGTTTTATTTATTTTACAATTCTTTTCCTATTGTTTATATATGTTTACATTCTTATTGTTTTTTGCTGTTCTTCTGTTATAATCTTTAATGAAACTGGCACAATAATTTCCTTCTGGATTCATAAAGTTGTACCTTATTATATCACAATCATAATGTTGTTAATATTCATAGTAATATTATCGCGTAGTTTTTTTATTTTGATGCTTTGGCAACATTGTTTTTTGTTTTTTTTACTTTCATGTCAATAAAACCAATTGAATTGAATACAACACCCAGGATTTATGAGGGGATGTTATTTTTTTGCTGCGCTTAATAATAATGTATTTGTATTTGACCATTAGCAGTGAACCCAGTGAACCCAGAGAACCCAGAGAACCCAGAGGAGGGAATGCTGCCGTTAGTCGGAGCTGAGTTGAGCCCGGTGCAGCTCTATCGTCATCTCCTCAGGTGTTGCAGGCAGTTACCCAGCGCAGCGATGCAGCAGCATTATCGACACGCCATCAGACAGGTGAGGTCACCTGACCGACTGACGAGATACACGTCACACAGAGGAGCTCGGACTCTTTGATACGTAGAACTGTGCTGACAAACAACTCGGTTATAAAGCTTTTTAAACAAGCGACCGAGCTGCTGACGTGACTCGTTTCTGAGATGCATATATATATATATATTTTTTTTTAAATTTGTATTTATTATTATTGTTATATATATTCATGTATATATATTTATCTTTTTACTTTTTTATATATATATATATATAATTTTATATATAAATATGTTTTTATTGAGATATATATATATATATATATTCATATGTATTATATATTTCTTTACATTTATTTATATATATATATATATATATTTTTTTTTATTATTTTATTTTATATATATATATATATATATATATATATATATCATTATTTATTTATATATATGTATGTGTGTGTGTGTGTGTGTGTGTGTATATATGATCCCCATGCTCACTTAACTCTCATAAGTTGTTGCAGAAATTTGTGGGTTGAAAATCAAATTAATAAAAAAATAAATATATCAAATCACACCAAAATTCCTCATTCAGACACATTAGAGTAACAACATTGAAAAATCCATTCAGTGATTTAGTATCAAAGCCTTTGACATTGAGACGTTTAGATTTCTTTTTAGAACATTAATTTTTTCCCCCAAAACACTCGGTTACCCCGATGCTTTCGGTTTCCAGGGTTACACCAGTCACTCGGACGAAGACGACCCGGAGAGGATCCAGATGATAATCCAAAGAGCTGTTTCAGACGCAGGCTGGGTTCTAGATAAAGTACGGGTGAAGGTTTATTTATTATTATTTCAAGTTAACGTGTGAATAAAATACACACTGCAATGTTTAATTCTGTTTTTGATTGACAGTATACCAAGAAGAAGTGAAGCTCATGAACCACGAGGTGGTGGAACAGCTGATGGACTGTTTGGACTTCTGAGTGAATCGAGTCGTCATCTTCTATAAAAAGTGTAAATACTGTTCCTAGATGGAAATGACTTGGCTGTATACTGTAATTACTTTTTTAATAAATTAATTATCAATGTAAACTTTAAGTCACTGTGAGGAGCTTTCATGTAGTGGTGGTTCTGGCGCCCCCTGTGGACTAAAGAGGTAGTGTCTCTGAGCACCAGGTCCCTTTAGAGAACCTCTCATGGTACTGCAGAGGGTCTGACAGTCTGTCTGGTTCTGGTTCTCCCGGACCCCCTTCCGTCCAGAGGGTCCAGGAATACGCTGGGTCTATAGAGGACCAGGACTAAACTGAGGTCTATAGAGGACCAGGACTAAACTGAGGTCTATAGAGGACCAGGACTAAACTGAGGTCTATAGAGGACCAGGACTAAACTGAGGTCTATAGAGGACCAGGACTAAACTGAGGTCTATAGAGGACCAGGACTACACTGAGGTCTATAGAGGACCAGGACTACACTGAGGTCTATAGAGGACCAGGACTACACTGAGGTCTATAGAGGACCAGGACTAGACTGAGGTCTATAGAGGACCAGGACTAGACTGAGGTCTATAGAGGACCAGGACTAGACACGTGTTATTGTGCAATATAATTCAGTATTTATTCAAGTATAACCATTCGTCATCTAAATGAAAACATGAACGACTCGCAGGAGGAACGAAACAAAAGAAATATGTTAATTACACAAACGATCAACTTCTATCTTTTAAAAACCTAAATATATTTACAGATTTCATGCACATGCAGTATTGAAATAGATACAAAAAGTAGTAAAACTAGATATACAGAGTAATTCTTCAGTATAAATAGTATAAATAATATTCCTTTGTATAAATAGCTCCTCCTTCTTTGACTCTGAATCCTCTCACGTTGGAAAGAAGCTGGAAAAAGAGGACCTTCATGTTTTGAGCTTTGGGATCGGTCAGAGGTCGCCCTCAGAGGTCGTTCTCAGAGGTCGTTCTCAGAGGATGACCTCTGAGGTCGCCCTCAGAGGTCGCCCTCAGGTCGTCCTCAGAGGTCGTCCTCAGAGGTCGTCCTCAGAGGTCGTCCTCAGAGGTCGCCCTCAGAGGTCGTCCTCAGAGGTCGTCCTCAGAGGTCGTTCTCAGAGGTCGCCCGGAGGCAGCGGGTGAGGCACTGTGGCAACGCGGTCGCCGCGCAGGAGTCCGAAGACAGAAAGGAAACCGCCTCGTCGTCACTTCTGCAGGATGAACTGGTCGATGAACTCGTTCTGCTCCGACTCCACTTTGGACAAAGCCTCGTACTCGATACGATATCTGAGGAGAGAGCGCTGTTAACGACACGGGGAGGCTTTTCTACAGCTGTCCTGTTCATGTACTCTGTGTTCATGTACTCTGTGTTTCATGTACTCTGTGTTTCATGTACTCTGTGTTTCATGTACTCTGGGTCTCATGTACTCTGGGTCTCATGTACTCTGTTGTTCATATGTACTGTGTTCATGTACTGTGTTCATGTACTCTGTGTTCATGTACCCTTTGTTTCATGTACTCTGTGTTCATGTACTCTGTGTTCATGTACTCTGTGTTCATGTACCCTTTGTGTCATGTACTCTGTGTTTCGTGTACTCTGGGTCTCATGTACTCTGTGTTCATGTACTCTGTGTTCATGTACTCTGTTGTTCATGTACTCTGTTGTTCATGTACCCTTTGTGTCATGTACCCTTTGTGTCATGTACTCTGTGTTTCGTGTACTCTGTGTTCATGTACTGTGTTGATGTACTGTGTCGATGTACTCTGTGTTCATGTACTCTGTGTTCATGTACTGTGTTCATGTACTCTGTGTTCATGTACTGTGTTGATGTACTCTGTGTTGATGTACTGTGTGTTTCTACCTCTCCAGCTGCATCCTCTTCTCCGCTATCAGAGCCTGAAGCTGCTGCTGCTGAGCTTCTCTTTGCTTCGCCACCGACTTCAGCAGGTTTCTGGCTCCGATCGCCTGAAAGAGAAGAAGACGGGGATGATGATGATTATTATTATTATTATTATTATTATGATGATGATTATTATTATTAATAACCCCGAGCACGGGAGACGACTGAGGAGAGTTGCAACGTCCTCAGTAAATAAAGAAGGCAGCGCTCGCCTACCTTCATCTTCTCCGTCTCCGCTTCCTTCGACAGCTCGTCCACCAGCTCGATCAGACCCCCCACGATCTTCTGGAACTGGCCGATTTCTGCAAAACACGAGCACAAGGTTTTGTCGGCCCTGCAGGACCCGCTGGAGAGCAGGGCTCCGGGAACCGAACACAAAGTATTCGCTGCTTACTGTCCACGAACTCTTTACACTCCTCCTTGAGCTCGGAGGTTTTCTGGCTGACGTCGGGCTCCAGGACCCGCAGCTTGTTGAGCTCATCGAAATAAAAGCCGGCCTCGGCCAACGGGTCTTTAGCCATGGCCAACTGAAGGGGGGGAAGGGGGGTGGGGGGGCTGTTGCCAAGGAGACGGAGAGAAAGAGGGATGAAGAGCTGAAAGCAAACGACTAAAACACAGACTTCACACACATCAACAAGTGGCTCCAGGCTTTAGTCCCAGAAGGCTTATAGAATAATTCAGACCCCAAGTGTATTGTAAAATACTTTTTTTTTTATCCAAAAGAGGAATAATTAAAAAGGACTCAAGCTTCCATTCCCCCCCAAATAGGCTCCCATTTAATTTAAAATTGGTTTTCCAGCCCAGAAAAGCCTCAGTGATCATGAATGAACCACAGCGGTGAAGCTGGGCTCCGCATACTGAGTTAGTCAGGTTCCTCTACGCTCTACTGAAGAGGGTTGAGCTGGGATTAGTTTAGATTAATATTCCAACAGCGTTAAACCCTCGACTAACCTTCTGTTTCTATTTCTGAAGCGACACTTTACCGTATGAACGTTAATTCCAGCTCGGTTTCGGCTGCTTTATTGTGAAAAATGAGCTCACATTTTGATGCTAAGCTTCCAGATTGTTTTACCAATATCTGGAAGAGACAGCATTTTGTTCTCCATGTCCTAAATTTTGTTTGTTGTTGTTGTTTACAAATCCTTCATGTAAAATAGCATCTATGTATTAAAAAGGACTTTCTGCAAGCTGAAAGCATGAAAGAGCCTTCATGTAGAGAGCAGTGGTTATCATATGACCACACCTTTCTGCTGACAGTGTGTCCTTATCTCCAGGTGAACGATAACACGTACTTAATGACGCAACACGAACATACCCGTGACCTCTGACCTCTGGTGATGACGTCACCACACGGCAAGAAGAGCCAGCGCGACTTTACACACTAAAATATGTAAAATATCCTCCCTGAAAGCTCCTTGTAACACATAAAGACGAACTGGACCAAATGTGTCGTAAACCGGTCAGCATGTGTCGTAAACCGGTCGGTATGTGTCGTAAACCGTCGCGTTAGCTTACCGTTAAACACTACTGTTCTCAAAAGCGAGCCGGACAACGAGACACACGTCGCTAATTGTCCTTTTTAGATGGTTAACATTGTGTTTGACCGTATTGCGCTCCGTTCGGGGCAGAAAACCGTGTATTTTACCTGTTTTAAGCGCCGTTAAAGCGGATGTCTATGTGGCGAAAAGCGAGAGAACCCGAAGCTCCGCCCCCTTCTCCCGCTGCCAGGGAAACCAAACGCTGCGTGCTGCGTGCTCACTTACGTTTGGGCTTTTCAGAATAAAATGACTGGCCAGGATTAGTCACCATGTCTAGTGCTCTTGGGTCATTTCTGATACCCAGAACCGAAGCAAAACGTGCATTTAAACGCGTTATGTTGTCATACGCCCAAATGACTGCAGATATATTATCACAAGTCTCAGTTTTAATAGTGGTGCTTTTACTTTGAAAGAAAAAAACGGACACAAAATTCCTGACCGGAACTGTATAAAACATGATAAAGTAATTTGTTGCCTAATATTTGAGCATGTAGGTCTCTACATGAATACACACATGTCTAACCTACATGAATACACACATGATTTTTTTTTTAATGTTTTTGTTTTATAAATAAATAAATGTCAACATTAAATAGGAATGTAACCTACATGAATACACCATAAATACATTAATGGAAATCAAAATAAGAGGAAAGAAAATTATATATATGATTTTTGAAATTATTTTTAAAATAAATGTCAACATTAAATAGGAATGTAACCCACACGAATACACCATAAACACATGAATAACTGTCAAGGTGAAAACGTGCAGTGCACATCTCCGCCGGCAGGGGGCAGCGTCGTGCGTCGCAGCGCTGCCTCCTGCCGTAAAACCGTCAGTAGAAGAAGAAGAAAGAAAGAGGAGGACAGGAGTTTAACTTTACTTGTTTTAACAACTCAAATCTCGACACCGTCGCGGATTTTCGTGTCACGGAGACAAAGTCCAGCTCCCTGAGATCGCACGGCGGGCGGTTGTCCGACTGCAGCGCCGTAAAGCCGGTGAGTTAACGTGAAAACGTCGTAAAACGGATCCCTCGTTACGTGTTGTTCACCCGCCGCCGAGGAGCTGAACGACGCTCCGTTGAAGAAACGGCACGTTTAACTCGTTCAGTTGAACCTGAACACCTGGAGACGTCACAGCATCTCACCTGACGCCAGCTTCACCTTGTACGCGATTCGGCCTGTGTTTCAAACCGTTTGGGAGTCATTATTCATAGTTGTTGACTAGTTAAACTAGTCAACAACTAGACGTCTTTAAGTTAAACTAGTCAACAACTAGACGTCTTTAAGTTAAACTAGTCAACAACTAAATGTCTTTAATTTAAGTTAAACTAGTCAACAACTAAATATCTTTAATTTAAGTTAAACTAGTCAACAACTAGACGTCTTTAAGTTAAACTAGTCAACAACTAGACGTCTTTAAGTTAAACTAGTCAACAACTAAATGTCTTTAATTTAAGTTAAACTAGTCAACAACTAAATATCTTTAATTTAAGTTAAACTAGTCAACAACTAGACGTCTTTAAGTTAAACTAGTCAACAACTAGACGTCTTTAAGTTAAACTAGTCAACAACTAAATGTCTTTAATTTAAGTTAAACTAGTCAACAACTAAATATCTTTAATTTAAGTTAAACTAGTCAACAACTAAATATCTTTAATTTAAGTTAAACTAGTCAACAACTAAATGTCTTTAATTTAAGTTAAACTAGTCAACAACTAAATATCTTTAATTTAAGTTAAACTAGTCAACAACTAAATATCTTTAATTTAAGTTAAACTAGTCAACAACTAAATGTCTTTAATTTAAGTTAAACTAGTCAACAACTAAATATCTTTAATTTAAGTTAAACTAGTCAACAACTAAATATCTTTAATTTAAGTTAAACTAGTCAACAACTAGACGTCTTTTGTTTAAGTTAAATAGATTAGTTATGTTATTTAATTTAATATTATTATTCTATTCTATTTGTTGTATATATTGTTCTTTTCTTACCTGTATGTAAAAATGCTGCTGTACCGAATTCTTTTCCCTTGCGGGATTAATAAAGTATCTATCTTTCTCTATCTATCTAGTTGTTGACTAGTTAAACTAGTCAGCAACTAATGTCTTTGGTTTAAGTTAAAGACGTTTAGTTGTTGACTAGTTTAACTTAAGCTAACACCTTTATTCAGGTTAAAGGTAATTTCTGCTCCTCATTTTATTTTACAGCATAGTTTATAGTTTGTTCAACTAAAGTTAACAGCTAACGAAGCTAAGTTAACTTAGTTAATCTATAGTTAACTTAAGTTTGTTTTAGTAAGTTAATCTATAGTTACCAGCTAACTAAAGTAAGTTAAACTATAGTTACCAGGTAACTAAAGTAAGTTAATCTATAGTTACCAGCTAACTAAAGTAAGTTAATCTATAGTTACCAGATAACTAAAGTAAGTTAAACTATAGTTACAGATAACTGGTAACTTAGCTTACTTACCAGCTAACTAAGCTAAGTTAGCTGTTAATTTGCCAAGTAACTGCAAGTTCACTTGCTAAATGTTTAAGTTAGTGCTAACCTACTCACAGGTCTCTTTCACGGGATACTTTGACGAGATCCGGCATTAGTTTAGATTTCAACACAAACTAACCAAATAACTAGTTGGCGTTAACCCCCCCCCCCCAAACCCAATGCTAATTTGCTAGCGCTTCTAAACCTCAGGTGTTAGTCTTTAATGTGAACCATACCGCGGTCACACTCATTAGCATTCTGTTAAACTAGCTGCACTCTAAAGGGCATCACAACCACACGATCTGTGAGCGGTTGGATATCAGCTCGTCAATGTCGAGATAAGTTAAGTTATAAGATATTATATATATATATATATATATATATATATATATATATATATATATATATATTTATTTATTTATATATATATATATATATATATATATATATTTTTATTTATTTATATATATATATTTATATTTATTTATTTTATTTATATATATATTTATATTTATTTATTTATTTATATATATATATATTTATATATATATTTATTTATATATATATATATATATATATATATATATTTATTTATTTATATATATATATATATATATATATATATATATATATATATATATATATATATATATAAAAAGAAAAACATTTATTTATTTATTTATTTTTTCTTCTACTCGTTGACATGTGCTCCTCTCGCTGCCCCTCTGGTTTCCTGCCGAGTCGCATTCCATTTAATTGGAAGAGGAACTGAGGACCAGATAACGGAGCGATGGGTGGCTTCCTCTCCGTGTGGTGCTTCGTGCCTTGGGCCGCTGAGCGTCCTGCTTCACCGTCTTTATCAACACTCACATTCCATTTATTTATTTTTCCCCCCAGGAATGATCTGCAGCAGTGAGAGGTTGTGGCGGCCTCATCAGTAGCTGTCACCACGGCGGGGGACCTCCGGACCTCCGTCTGCAGGGTGGTCATCTACCTCCAGCGGGACATGTCCGGGGACAGCTGCCCGCCCCAGCGCCACACCCACTCCGCCTCCCCGGCCGCTCCCCTGGCCTGTCCCAAGACCAAGACCTGCAGCTTCCGAGGAGCCGTGGGCCTCGGCAACAAGTACATCCGCATCAACGTCGGCGGGAGCCTGTTCTACGCCACGCTGCCGGTGCTGACCCGGCAGGACTCCATGCTGAAGGCCATGTTCAGTGGGAAGAAGGAAGTGTTCACGGATAAAGATGGTGAGCCGGCTCTGAGCGAGGCGCAAACGTTCAACGTCACCGTCGTCTATAAAAATAATCGCTATTCACGATATTATCCAGATAAATCATCAACATGTATCAATAAGATGGGACCTAAACATTCTGGAAGTCCCTTTAACTTTTTATATTTTATAGATAGATAGATATAGATATATATATATATATATCTATATATATATCTCTATATATATATATATATCTATATATCTATATATATATATATCTATTTATATATATATATATATATATATATATCTCTATCTCTATATATATATATATCTCTATATATATCTCTATATATATATCTCTATATATATATATATATCTCTATATATATATATATATCTCTATATATATATATATCTCTATATATATATATCTATATATATATATATATATTTATATTTATACTGTAAAGAAACAAATATTTGTATTGCGTCACAGATAGGAAACTTCTTTTAGTGTAAAAACAAACAAGTTAATCAATAAATAAATATAGTATAAATCCAAAAAGATCATGCTTTCTTATATATGTATTTACTGGCTTTATTTTGTTATCTGGCTTTTACTTTTCCACTTCTCTACCAAAATAGTGAGCTCGGAAGCTTTTTTTTCAAGTCACTCGTGACGATGTTCACGATTATCCCGGTCGTGGAAATTCACCACGATCAACTTTTATTGAGTATTTATCTCGATCCGTGACGAGGTCCCGACCGCCGACCGTTCACCTAACGCGGTCCGTTGTCTCCGCTCAGGTTGGATCCTGATCGACCGCAGTGGGAAACACTTCGGCAGCGTGCTGTGCTTCCTCCGCGACGGCACGGTCGCCTTGCCCAAAGGCCGGCAGGCCGTCCAGGAGGTGCTGGCCGAGGCCAAGTACTACGACGTCCAGGGCCTGGTGGAGCTCTGTCAGAACACCCTGCAGGTCAGTCGCTCCCACGCGGACACACGGGTCCTAGGATAATAATAATAATAATAATAATAATAATAATACATTTTATTTATATAGCGCTTTTCAAAATTCTCAAAGGCACTTTACAAAAATTATCATCATAAAAGAGCTATACATTAAAAATATGTAACATGCAATAGTCATAAATTTTAAAAGCACTTCTGAAGAAATACCTAGCGGGAAACCTCCGGACAGTTTGTGTGTCAGAAGAAGAGTTCTCCAGTTCTGCTTCCTCGTTTCTCGGGTGGAATTTTTCAAGTCGAATGTCACATTTACCCGATTTTTAGTTCATTGTTTTCTGGTCCGGTTTAACATCTGGAGCCAGATGCATAAACCTCCTGTGTAGATTCACGACTTCAGAGCGTCGCACAAAGACAGAAATATGCACAAGCGTCATTTATTTGTCGGATTTAAAGTGTCCGCACGTAACGCCTGGTTCTGGTTTATAAATCTCAGATAGATAGATAGATAGATAGATAGATAGATAGATAGATAGATAGATACTTTATTAATCCCGCAAGGGGAAATTCTTTCGGCACAGCAGCATTTTTACATAGAGGTAAGAAAAGAACAATATATACAAAAAATAGAATAATAAGAAAAATGCACAATATATACAACAAATAGAATAATAATATTAAATTGAATTAACTAACGAAATGAAACAGTAGTGCACGATGTAGCCAACAAACAAACAAAGGTGCTGTAGTTGTGGAGCGAGCCTCTACGCCAACGGTCGTCGTAGAAACGCCCTTAAACATCCTCTTGCGCGTTAATGAGATTTAATGAGTTAATGTCCCCTTTCTGTAAACCATCATAGCAGTAAATTCTCATTCTCCTTCTCGCTGAGCGTCAGGAGGAGGATCGTGGCTCGCATGTAATTAAAAAAAGTGATGAGATTTATCTCTCGTAAATTATTTAAAGTTACCGCGAGGAACTCTCATGTAGTGTTGATTCTGGCGCCCCCTGTGGACTAAAGAGGTAGTGTCTCTGAGCACCAGGTGGTGGTTCTGGTGCCCCCTGTGGACTAAAGAGGTAGTGTCTCTGAGCACCAGGTGGTGGTTCTGGCGCCCCCTGTGGACTAAAGAGGTAGTGTCTCTGAGCACCAGGGTCCCTTTAGAGCACCTCTCATGGTACTGCAGCAGGGTCTGACCCTCTCAGTTCTGGTTCTGGTGCCCCCGTGCCCCCCTTCCCTCCAGCGGGTCCAGGTCCTGGTCTCCAGCAGCGTGGTGTCTGTTTACCTGCGTCTCGTGGAATCGGCCCTGATGACGGGCATTAAGAATAACTACACGGTTATCTCTGATTAATGCTCTTCTTGTTCTAAACAAAGAAAATACGGATTCATATCTGTTAGACTCTGATCTGATGGATTCATCTCAATGTGAAACCTATTTCCTATTTTAAATACCTTCATCAATAATTTTTGTTTCATTTTTGTTTCGTTTGTTGCTTCTTTGTTCAATGTTGTTTAAACAACTATTTTAAATAGTTTTCTTTTATCATTGTTTGTCTCAAACGTTTATCTTATAAAGCACTTTCTAAACTTTTTTTTAAAAAGTTTATTATTATTATTATTATTATGATGATGAGTATATAAGACACTATAATTATATTGTGTACACTGGTTTGTGATTGGCAGGGCAATAAGGAGCTGCCCATGTGTGTCATACCTGTGGTCACCTCCAGTAAGGAAGAGGAGAAGCTCATCCAGTCCTCCACCAAGGTGAACAATTATCATCAATACTATCAATGAATCAGAAATAATGCATTTTGCAGCTATTTAACAATAAAGAAAGCATGTTTTTAAAGCAATAGAATCCAGATAAGTGGTATCTTGTTCCCCTCTGTCAGCCTGTGGTGAAGCTGGTGTACAACCGAAGCAATAACAAGTACTCCTACACCAGGTAAGAAGCGTCACGACCAGGAGAAGTGATTTATTTAGTCTAACGAGCCGCAGGTGAAATGACTTCCTCTCCGCTTCGCCTCTCGCCTCGACAGCAACTCGGACGACAACCTGTTGAAGAACATCGAGCTGTTCGACCGGTTGTCCCTCAGCTTCAACGGCCGCGTCCTCTTCATCAAGGACGTGATCGGGGACGAGATCTGCTGCTGGTCCTTCTACGGTCAGGGTCGCAAGCTGGCCGAGGTCTGCTGCACCTCCATCGTCTACGCCACGGAGAAGAAGCAGACCAAGGTGAGGACGAGTCGGGTGGAGTAACGGGCCGTTAACCATCAGAGTGTAAATGAAGTTAAGAGCTAGTAACGTTAGCAGCACCGCTAGCGGAGAACCAACAGGAGGAGAGCTAGTAGCGTTAGCAGCACCGCTAACGGAGAACCAGCAGGAGGAGAGCTAGTAACGTTAGCAGCACCGCTAACGGAGAACCAGCAGGAAGAGAGCTAGTAACGTTAGCAGCACCGCTAACGGAGAACCAGCAGGAGGAGAGCTAGTAACGTTAGCAGCACCGCTAACGGAGAACCAACAGGAGGAGAGCTAGTAACGTTAGCAGCACCGCTAACGGAGAACCAGCAGGAGGAGAGCCAGTAACGTTAGCAGCACCGCTAACGGAGAACCAGCAGGAGGAGAGCCAGTAACGTTAGCAGCACCGCTAACGGAGAACCAGCAGGAGGAGAGCTAGTAACGTTAGCAGCACCGCTAACGGAGAACCAGCAGAGGAGAGCTAGTAACGTTAGCAGCACCGCTAACGGAGAACAAACAGTAGGAGAGCTAGTAACGTTAGCAGCACCGCTAACGGAGAACAAACAGTAGGAGAGCTAGTAACGTTAGCAGCACCGCTAACGGAGAACAAATAGTAGGAGAGCTAGTAACGTTAGCAGCACCGCTAACGGAGAACAAACAGTAGGAGAGCTAGTAACGTTAGCACGACCCTAACGCCGAACGGGTGACGTCACAATGACTACGTCCAGTTCTTTAACTAAAAAAACAAAAATAAAAATAATAATACATAACACAGCAATCAGACTCAGACAGAAAACGACAGACATAAATCATCGTCCTCCATATTGAACCTGCTATGACGATTAAATATGAATGAATATGCTGCACTTAACTCTTCGGGGCTCCCTCGGATCCCGACGTTGCAAACCCTCATTCCTACAACCATTTTATTTTGCGTTTATACAGGTTACACGC
>JACSYO010001496.1:180000-185000 GCA_016806645.1 Ophiodon elongatus
GGCTCGCTGCCTTTTTCTTTTTCCTCAGTGTGAGTGAGTAGTTTCCGTCATCCGAACGGGGAGGAAAGGTTAAGATGAAGATGTGAAGCCCAACGTCCGTCAGCCGGATCATTATTACATACATTCTATGAGTTCTCCATGTTTTTACCCACAGAACGGACTTATTATATGCATCCATCACTGCTTGTGGTTTAGTGAGACGATTAGGCGGCAACCTCTGGGTGTCTTAAAGCTGCATTATCTCTCCTGACCACCAGGGGGCGACTCCTCTGGTTGTATAGAAGTCTATAGAAAATGACTCTACTTCTCTCTTGATTTATTCCCCCAGTAAACATTGTAAACATGAGTTTATGTCTCAATCTCTAGTTTCAAGTCTTCTTCAATACAGCATGATGTTCATTTAGTAAATTATGGTCCATTTAGAGTCAAACAGACCATAAAGCAGCTTTAGGGGCGGGGCTACAGGGTGATTGACAGGTCTCTACGTCCTCCTCAGTCCACATATGGTCATTTCCGCTCATTGGTTGCGAAAAAAAACAACATGCCGACGGCACAATCTCTGAACTCGAGGCTTCAAAACGTCAGTCCACAAACCGACGGGTGACGTCGCCATGACTACGCCCACTTTGGGACTAAATTCATGAGGAAACCCAGAACGTGTTGGACTGATTTATTCCTCATCGTACACTCACTCGCTTACGATTGTAACATTTCAGTCGCCTAAAAATGTCTTATTCAGCGTTCTGTCGTACTTGGCTCCGCCCTCTCGTTGTCTCTTCCGGTTGCAACAAAACAAGATGGCGACGGCCACGAAGCCAAACTGAAGGATTCAAAACCTACGTCCACTTCTTGTATACAGTCTACGATTGACGAAACGGTTCTGGCTGGAAGACGTTTGCCATCTGAAGGTCGACAAAAGTACTTACGAACTCTTGTACTATAATACAAAAGGAAGTTTTAGAAAGTAAAAGTCCGTATAAGGTCAGTGACTTCCTGTTCAGCCTTCTGGTCCTTTAGGTCGATGCTGGTCGTCTTTGTTCTCCATACATTTCTTCTTCTTCTTCTTCTTCTTCTTCTTCATCTTCTGGGCGCCCGCCGCCGGTTCCCGCCGCCGGTTCCCGCCCTCCGTTTCCCGCCCCCCGGTTCCCGCCTCCGGTTCCCGCCCTCCGGTTCCCGCCTCTGGTTCCCGCCTCTGGTTCCCACCCTCCGGTTCCCGCCCTCCGGTTCCCGCCCTCCAGGTTCCCGCCCTCCGGTTCCCCCTTCAGGCGATCTCTGTTAGCGCTGTTGGCTCGGAGGCAAAAGAAAGGCTTCTAATCTCATGAATAGGACCTTTTTTTTTTTTTTTTTTTTTTCATATTTTGATTACTTTCTGTCTTGTTTTTTCGAGCCAACGCTGGATTCATTCATAAAAAACTGCAGATTGAATACCTCACTGTGAGGAGTCACTCTGAATATCTAGGCTAAATGCCGTCCCACGGGGGGGTTTTGGGACATAAATAACTGAATCATCACAAAACGTCTCCGAGGCTGGAAATAGCTTCGGTGCTCGTGACGTCTGCCGGCGTTTTGGGGATCTGTGCCTCCTAAAGTCAGAGCGTTGGGGAAATGAAGGCAGGGGGTGTGTGTGGGGGTGTGTGTGTGTGTGAGGGCGTTGTTCGTGGGTCACCGTGGAGGCTGTGTTGACGCTCCGAGCTGCTTACTCAGACGAACCATGAATTCTTAACGTACGTCAGATAAGCCCTCAACCAACGCCGCTAATTACGTTCGAGGCCCGAGATCAATTCCACCTGCACGAAAGGAGTTGCTGTTGCTTCCAAAACCCACATTGATCTTTTTTGTGCAAATGTACAGTATGTCGTCCAATATTGCCACATCTCGGCCAAAGCAGCTGGTTATTGTATTCTCCGTGTATATATATATATATGTATATGTATATATATGTATATATCCGGTGTGGAAATCAATGCAGCGTTGGCCGTAGTTCATCCATGAGGTGTCAGTCACTGCCGTGTGACATTTTAAAGAAGCCCAACCAACCGGGCTGAGGCCGGCCGGGTTTTAACCCACGAGCTGCTGCTGCTTTACAGCCGCCCGTCTCTTGAAGCGGCGCTCGGATACCTCGGTATCGCTTGGCAACTGAAAGCTTTAGCGGCTCCCCTTTAGAAGTTAAATTGCATCAGTCGGCGATTAATACGGCAGCGAGAGAGGCGGCCTTGTCAGGTGATCTCTCTCTCTCGCATGGAAACAACCAAAAAAAAAAAAAGGATCCTTTTTGTTTTTGCGTTGCAGAGACGAGAGGTTTGTGTTCCATCAGGGAAATAAGTCCTGCTGAAGCCGAAATAGACGTTTTATTGGAAAAAAAAAACCTGCAACAGATGACGCTGTGCTCGTCCCACGTGTTGAGAATCCTCCGAATTTATTCTCCCAAAAAAAATTCTCCAACAGGCAGCGACAGAATATAAATGTAGAATTATAGAGAACATTGTCCACGGCTGATTGTTGAGGTTTTAAATGACACAAAAGTTTAATTAACAATGTGAATCCTTTGTCTTGTATCCACTACAACTGAGTTATCAGTCAAATGCAGGAGGGTGTAAAAGAAAGCACCTTTTCTTTTTTTTAATGCCCACAGCTGGAAATTACAGATTATTGAGAGACCGCAGGGTTGGAAATTGAATGTCAGAAACTCACTACAACATTAATTTAGAAAGACGATGGAGACAAAGACGGAGGCAAATGTGTGACTGTGAAGACGGAGATGATGTGAACCGCCTCGAGAATGACCAGCAAAAGAATCCATCCACAGGCTGATGTTGTTGGTTGTTTTAAAGTTAAAGACGGTGAACTGGTTCTGTTCGTGACCGTCGGTAGTTTATTCTCCACAGGAGCTGCTTTGTTGGCTTCGATCTGATCATTTCTGGCGGCTGCTCTGCGTCCCTCAAAAAACTAGTTGAGGAGACGGATGATTGACATTAATGTCTTTGTCCTGATGGTGGCGCTAGCTGAAACTTCAGAGGTCCCCATTGATCCTCTGTGGTTCCTCAATATCTGTAGATTATTTCATGGCAGTCGTTAAGTGGTTGTTGAAATATTTCAGTCTGATCCAGAATGGTGGAGCAATCGACTGAATATTTATCCCCAGTGCCAAGCTGTTAGTGTGGCTAATAATGTGTGTGTGTGTGTATATATATATATATATATATATATATATATATATATATATATATATATATATATATATATACACACACACAGAGAACATTTAATGGTTAGTTTGTCCAGATGATGTCTGAGATACAGGCAATAACGTCCGGTTCTGTAGAGTGAAGCCGATACTGAAGTGTCTTAAAGCTGCATTCTCTCTCCTGACCACCAGGGGGCGACTCCTCTGGTTGTATAGAAGTCAAAGCTTCATGTGTTAAGGCTGTATTCTCTCTCCTGACCACCAGGGGGCGACTCCTCTGGTTGTATAGAAGTCAAAGCTTCATGTGTTAAGGCTGTATTCTCTCTCCTGACCACCAAGGGGCGACTCCTCTGGTTGTATAGAAGTCAAAGCTTCATGTGTTAAAGCTGCATTCTCTCTCCTGACCACCAGGGGGCAACTCCTCTGGTTGTATAGAAGTCTATAGAAAATGACTACAATCTCTAGTTTCAAGTCTTCTTCAACACAGCATGATGTGTGTAAATATGATTAAAAAAAAATGATATCCATTGGCTGGGATTCACATAATGTAAGATTGCATCGTAGAAATACGATTTTTTTTTTACGACTGTTTTACGCCACATTTGTTCACAGCTGTCGTCTTAAGAAGGCGGAACACATGGAGCCCGCCGCGCCGACAGTTAGCAGCTAACGGTGAACAGGCAACAGCTGCGTTCACCTGAGGGGTTCACGCCAACAAAGCGAGGAAAAAAGACGGACTTCATTCAATAATCCACTAAATCTTCAGAGAACGAGCTGAATATCGTACACATAACCTTTAAAAATGTTATAAGCGTTAATCAACGTGAACTGGGTTGTTTTTCTTTTTTCCTCCGACAAAATAAATTTGGACTTATCGTCATCGTAGGAAAAGCACAGGAACACAGGATTAACATCAACAATGTCCGAAAACTGAAGCAGCCAAATGGAATTTTTAATCACAGTTTCCCCGACTGTGAAATGTCAAAATGTCTTCTGTTACTGAGGCGAGGTGCAGAACGGGGAAACCTCAGCGAAGGTCGGTCCGGACTCTACGAGCCTTAAATCACCATGTTGGGCTTTTATGAATAAATCGGAACAAATTATGTAAATTTATAACATCCATTTATTTATTTATTTATTTATCACATCCATTTATTGGTGATTGACTAATGGCTTCATCTCCGACCGGTGGTCCCGTTCATATTAAAAAGGGTGAGAACACGCTGCTCTGCTCTGACGTTGTGTTCCCGTCTTCTCTTCCCCCTGAAACGCGAGGAGCTGCGTTACGGTTCCACTCCAATCGGCTGTAGTGAGACGCGCTCATTAACGAGGTCATTATTCATTATTCATTATTCATTATTCATTATTCACGTCCTGGTGGCGCCGACTGAAGGACGAGGTGGAATCAGGCTGTCTCTACACACACACACACACACACACACACGCACGCACGCACGCACGCACGCACACACACAGACACACACACACAGACACACAGACACACACACACAGACACGCACACACAAACACATGCACACACACATACACACACACACACAGACACACACACAGACACACACACACACACAGACACACAGACACACAGACATACACACACACGCACGCACGCACATACAGACAGACACACACATACAGACACACAGACACACACACACACACACAGACACACACACACAGACACGCACACACACACACACACACAGACATACACACACACGCACACACAAACACATGCACACACACACAAACACATGCACACACACACAAACACACGCACACACACACACACACACAC
>JACSYO010001496.1:195000-197500 GCA_016806645.1 Ophiodon elongatus
GAGTTAGGTTTAGGCAACAAAACTACATAGTTAGGTTGAGGCAACAAAACTACTTAGTTAGGTTGAGGCAACAAAACTACTTAGTTAGATTGAGGCAACAAAACTACTGAGTTAGGTTTAGAGTCTGCCTCGTGAAGAACAACTTCTTATTCCATCATGAACAATAGCACGTATTCAAACTCAAGCACGATCATCCTAAGAACTATAATTCAAACAATCTGAATTCAGCGTGAATTCACCGGCAATAATTCTAAATGTTATCCTTTTGCTTTGTTATTGTCCTTTTGGAGTGGTTATTTGCCTAAAAGACAAATTCTTGTAGTTTTATTCAAATACTCAAGCTTTAATGATGTTTTATAAGCTACTTGCACAAGTTACACAAGTCAAAATTCATCTCTAATATCTATTATCCAAGAACGCACCATGATGGAGTTTATAACTTTTAAATAATACCAATTTTTACCGAGTAGAGCTTGAACGCATCGTAATGTAAGTCAATGCAACCTCATTCATTTCTGTGCTCTCAACATGACTTGATTTTCTCTGGAAAATAATTTGTACTGAACGCTATGTGATGGGACCATCATCATTATTTTTACTGCAACACACTGATTTATCACACTTTATTATGTTGCTGTAATTAGTCGTGCGTATTAGAGAGAGCGAGAGTCTCTCTGCGTGCAAAGATCTGTTGATGATTACCGTTGATTTCCTCTTCCTCTTCCTCGCCCTCTTCTTCCTCCTCTTCTTATTCGTGTTTGTTTGCGTTTCTATTGTCCGGCGGAGCACCGGTGGTTTTGAAGAGAGCTCGCTGGAAGCTTGTTAGTCGTGTTCGGTGGCGATTTCATATTTATTTATATATTTATAAACGGGTCGGACGTCTGAAGTGTACGCTGCTTTTAATTGCTGCTTCAAGTTAAAAGCTTCGTCCCGGAGAACCAGGGGGACGCTGGTATTGTTTTAAAAAAAAGTTACAGGAAATGCGTTGTCAACAAGTTGGTTTCATCAGTGATGCCATTCTTTAAAAGATAATCTAATAAAAACAGGTCTAATTAACCAGGACACAATATAATATGGACACACATGAGTTGCAGGGAGAAATTGTTTTAAATAAAAAAAATGAAAGTAGATTTTGTACTATTTCACTTCTGTTTGTTCCCCAATTTCCTCTTTTTAGATAAAAAAAAAGTCAAATTTTGGTATGGTATAAAGTGGTGTTGAATTGTCCAGTATGGTCTGCGTGGCAGACATAAGACATAATAACATTTTAGACATGTTGTGACTGAAACCGAGTGGGGTTTGTAGTTTCAGCCATTGTTTCTTATTATTTCTAGAATTCACGGGAAGGTTTTGAATTATTCTGAAAGTTTCACTTTTGCTTAAATCGTGCAGTGATGCTTTTAGTTTTCCTGAGTGAAAGTACTGAGGTTGGAGGGTCAATACGCTTTTAGCTACATGATGTTCCCACATAATATTAATTCTAACTGCTCCCTTCAGGCTTCCACTTCGAGGTCGAGACATACCGTACAGGTGGAAAGATGTGAGAACGACTGGATCTAGTTAATCTTTCCTTTTTAAGGTGGTGAAATCCACAGATTATAATAGCCGGTTCTTTCCTTTCTCGTGTATTTGGATTGACCCCTCAGGGCCACTGTACAATAAAAGACACTGCTGGGTTCATTATCTATCACCGCCAGTAGATCAGACGTCTCCGTCAGTGTGGAAATTAAACTGTTGGTCTTAGTTTTAATTAAAGCTATTGAATATGACATCCAGCGGCGAGGCGAGCTGGAAGATTCTGTGTAATGGACGTAATTTCAACATTTTACTGTTAAAGAAAGAGGTTCATTAAAAAAAAACATGTTAAACTATTATGTGGTGCATCATTTTAGAAAAGTCACGTGATGTGCACCGGTATCCTATTTAAAAAAAATGACCACAATATTCCAAACCGATTCAATTCAGCTGAAATTATGAATTAATATTTGGATAATTAAATGTTGTTTACACCCAGAAAGGTATGTCTTCTGCGCCACGGTCATGTATTGTGATTCATGTTTTAGCCTGACCGTAAGTGGGATGAATTTTTGATTTTTTTCATTTTTAATGACGCTGTGTGAGCCCGTGTCCCTGTATGTAAATAAAGCACGGCTTCAGAAACAGTAATTCAGAAGTAGCAATAGAGTGATGCTCGCTGTTGTGTTGAGTAATCCTCTCTGTAACTTTACTGGCGGTGCAATTGTGCGCTTCTGAAATCCAGTGAGGCGTATTTCATGAAATAACTGCATGTTTTGAAGATTGCTAATGTAGTGTAAAGCGAGCAGAAGATGGGCAGGTCGCACACGCTGGCATGATACATTATTAGAGCGATAGATAACCAGTGTAGCATGAAAGCATGGCGGATTTGTCAAGCTAACTAGCGTACGGCGGGCTACTTAGCTAGCTTGCCAATTCCACCATGCTTTCATGCAACACTGGTTATGAAGAGAGAAAAAATGTG
>JACSYO010001496.1:202500-207500 GCA_016806645.1 Ophiodon elongatus
TACGTATTTTCTACATATTTTCTACATATTTTCTACGTATTTTCTACATATTTTCTACGTATTTTCTACGTATTTTCTACGTATTTTCTACATATTTTCTACGTATTTTCTACGTATTTTCTACGTATTTTCTCTGTTTTATCTTTGAAGCAATGCAGATCCACGTCAGGGCATTGAATGTCCAGTTTTTCTACGCATTTTCTACATATTTTCTACGTATTTTCTATGTATTTTCTACATATTTTCTACATATTTTCTACGTATTTTCTACGTATTTTCTCCGTATTTTCTCTGTTTTATCATTGAAGCCATGCAGATCCACGTCAGCCACTCCCCAGCTTCATGTCTCTCCATCAGCATTGCTGCTGGTTTGAACGTGGCTTGTTTCAGGCCTGCAGAAGCTGTGCCGGTCGGGCGGTGTGGCTTCTGAAGTCTTTACCAGCTTCACTTGATTCCTCACCGATAAGTCGACTGATTGACGGAGAGGGAGCAGCTCTGCTGATGATCAGATTAAACACACCGCTCGGCTCCAGGGACCAAGGCAGCCTGAACGTTCACGCTGTTGTGTTGAAGCAACGATGCTTTTTACAGCGTTATCGGATAGTGTTGTCATTTCCTCCGGGTAACGTAACTAATATCACAAACATGACTTTGTATTGGTTGCTACATAGACTCGTCTCCTTCTGGTGGGGAGAAAAGCCCCGGGAGGCACAAACCAACGACGTCCACTTGTTACTTAGAGTCTATGGTCACGATATTATTTTACTGCGGATTCTTGCCAATGCACAGCGCCATAAAATTGACTAAAAGCCCAAATGCACCACAGGACATTAGTATATTAGAGGTAAGTGACCCGGAGAAATGCTGTGACTCGTGTGCAGAAAGCGAGGGCGAGCTGGAGGTAAACTGTCTCTTTCTCCACCCATTAGCCGTCGCCCTCCCCTCTGTAATTGCTGCATTAAAGCTCGGCCGTAATGATCTCCTCTAAAGGCTCGTGATGAAAGCCACGCCGTAACGCCATCACTCGAGCGAACGCCAACAGGAGGATCCCGCCTCGCGCTCGTTTCCCAATGCACGTGGTTTAATACGTTTTTTTAATAATGTGCCCGACTTATTGGTAAACAAAAAAAATAAAAAATGTAATGAAAGGTTTCCGGAGAAAAATACTGCATTGCATGCAAATGGGTCTCCACGTTGAACCTACAGCAACCGCAGAGAATATCTTCATTATTTTTTAGGGAGAAGAAGTCTGCAGTATGAATTCATATCAGCTCTGAGCATTTGCGGCTGTCTGCTTGTGTTTTTCCTCCGTGAGCTGAATCTAGTGGATATTACAGTGGACTATAATGACCAACAACAACATCATAATTCTCCGTAATGCCGGGAAAAACTGGTGCTTTATGAGTGTAATAGTCAGCTTTTATTGCTGCGCTCGGAGCCTTGGAGGCAGCGCTGAGAGGCTTGAGGTTTCTTCAGCTCTGAAGCTCTTTTTGTACAGTTTTTTATTCACAGCAGCTTCATCCTGGTTGGATCAACACATGGTAAAGTTCTCCAGAGGGTAGCCGCCCCCCCTCCCCCTCCTCCCCCCAAAATAAAATCGCAAATTCGAGCCCTGTGAAGATCGACAAAAAGCGTAGTGGTTTTGTGAAGAGGTGAAATAGCGGAGCGTACGAATCGAGGTGGAGAATAAAACCCCAAAATCTTTGTTGGGAAGGAACGAAATTAGCCTTTGTGAGTTTTTTATAATATGAAGCAGGCTACATTTCAGTGCTGTTTGTAAGGTAAACGGTGCACTAAGTGAAAGAAAACCCTTTTAAATATCCCAATAAACTAATGTTAATGTAGAGTGTTGGGAGCGTAGACCGTATAGAAGAAGTGGACGAGGTCACTGACGTCATGAAGCCTCGAATTCTGCGTTCTGGCCGTCGCCATGTTGGTTTTTTTGCAACCAGTGAACAGGAAGTGACCGTATTTGGACTGAAGAGGACGTAGAGACGCCGTATAAATGAAGTAGATTGGACATGGAGTACAAGTACCTCAACATTGTACACTAGAACAGTAACTGAGTAAATGTACTTAGTTGTTACACTCCACCAATGTGAACATAAATACATTTAATACTGTTTTTCCAACTCTAGTCAATGAATGGGATCGCAGTTGTGAAGGATTCTGTTGATTCTCAGCTACTAATATTTGTAACGTCACAATTCATTATTAATCTGGAAAGTAAATAACACTTTTTTTGTTGTACATACTTCATTTTTTTTTCAATAATATAGAAATATATTTTATATATATATTCACAGACATGGATAAAAACCCATAAAAATAGTTTGTTGCAGAGGATTTCGATCCGGGGGGGGGGGAATCTTCCCCAATAAGCCCTGAATGACCTTAAATCTCAGAAACACCCCTATATGGAGAAGCATCGTTGACATCCAATAATACTTAGACGATAGTGAAGTTTGAGCTGAATTTGAGGTTTATAGGGAGCTCGTAAACGGTCTTGGAGGGAACATTAATACACGGTTGTTTCTGTGGAAACGCAGAAAACCGAGCAGAGGCTGCGAGCGGCTCTCCCGTGGGAGAGATCGCTCGGCTTCCTCCCCTCACCACCGGCCTGCTAGTTCATGTCGAGGTATCTCTGATTACTCATAAAAATCCTTTTCAACATTAAACGTTAAATGCCTTCGTGTTGGGATTGAGGAGAAAACATGCAAATGCTTTAATTTGGACGAATGCAGGACCATAAAACACACACTCAAAATACAGGATGTGTTCATTTTGCCCAGTACTTCCAGTTCTTTGACTTCTATACAACCAGAGGAGTCGCCCCCTGGTGGTCAGGAGAGAGAATGCAGCTTTAACACATGAAGCTTTGACTTCTATACAACCAGAGGAGTCGCCCCCTGGTGGTCAGGAGAGAGAATGCAGCTTTAACACATGAAGCTTTGACTTCTATACAACCAGAGGAGTCGCCCCCTGGTGGTCAGGAGAGAGAATGCAGCTTTAACACATGAAGCTTTGACTTCTATACAACCAGAGGAGTCGCCCCCTGGTGGTCAGGAGGGAGAATGCAGCTTTAAGACACTTGCCGCCTGCTTTTGTCTCGGCTTTGGTCTCCACCAACCTCTGAGAGAAATAGTACAGGAAATATGCCATTAAACAAAGACAATTAGCTTAAAGAGGCTAAAACGCAGCAGATCTGCGATTTCAGCACTGCGATTAATCTCTTTTTAGAATCATTTCATTCACTCTTAATATCAAAAATATTCATCAATGCAGGTTTAAATCTGTGACGTGAAGCCGTGAAGACCCATTCACTCTTCAGTGATCACTAGAAGACGCTCTCTCTAATGGCGGCTCAGACTATTCTTTCATCTTTTTCAAGTACAAGACACGGAGGGATGAAAGGCGGCCAGGCAGACTTTGCTTGTATTTTAAAAGAGGGGTCAGAAAAAAACACCCATCAAAAATTCAAATACAAAAATCTGATTTTGTTTGCTTTTGTGTCATTTGGAGGAGCATTTGTGCTGACATAGAAAACAAGTGGCAGGTGCATCTGGAGCTGTCTCCACTGAGATCATTAGCAGATCTAATGAAGACAAAGCTAATTAGGCGGCGCTCGTCTCCTTCCTGTCGCTCTGACAAACTCTACCTCTCAGAGCCGGCTTTTCTTTTTCTTTCACTTTTTAAAAAGGACATTCACCAACGTCCGGATCCGACCTAAGTTTCAGGAAAAAAAAACACGTTTTAATTTAATTTATCGGAGCTTAAAAAAACGAGGACGTTTTCGTTGTGTTACGATGTGATTTGAGATTATTCTTTTTTGCATTTTAATAAATAATACAGTTACATATGAGGAAGAAAAAAAAGGCAAGATAGACTAAATATCGTCTTAGATTTAGAAGTGTTGTCTTTTCTTGGTTTTAAAAGCTGCTTTACAGTAAAGGGATGTAATTTGCTTTCACCCACTTTCTCATTATATCCACACGCTGATGGTTATTAATGGAAAATCTCATTGTGTAAATATTTTGTAACTTCTGTTACCAGAATGCTTCTGTTCCCCCGTTTATGAAGATTAATATAATATCTAGATTAATATCTCTAGACCTCAGTGTAGTCCTGGTCCTCTATAGACCTCAGTGTAGTCCTGGTCCTCTATAGACCTCAGTGTAGTCCTGGTCCTCTATAGACCTCAGTGTAGTCCTGGTCCTCTATAGACCTCAGTGTAGTCCTGGTCCTCTATAGACCTCAGTGTAGTCCTGGTCCTCTATAGACCTCAGTGTAGTCCTGGTCCTCTATAGACCTCAGTGTAGTCCTGGTCCTCTATAGACCTCAGTGTAGTCCTGGTCCTCTATAGACCTCAGTGTAGTCCTGGTCCTCTATAGACCTCAGTGTAGTCCTGGTCCTCTTGTGTGTTGTTTATAGACCTCAGTGTAGTCCTGGTCCTCTATAGACCTCAGTGTAGTCCTGGTCCTCTATAGACCTCAGTGTAGTCCTGATCCTCTATAGACCTCAGTGTAGTCCTGGTCCTCTATAGACCTCAGTGTAGTCCTGGTCCTCTATAGACCTCAGTTTAGTCCTGGTCCTCTATAGACCTTAGTGTAGTCCTGGTCCTCTATAGACCTCAGTCTAGTCCTGGTCCTCTATAGACCTCAGTGTAGTCCTGGTCCTCTATAGACCTCAGTTTAGTCCTGGTCCTCTATAGACCTCAGTTTAGTCAAGATCCTCTATAGACCTCAGTGTAGTCCTGGTACTCTACAGACCTCAGTCTAGTCCTGGTCCTCTATAGACCTCAGTTTAGTCCTGGTCCTCTATAGACCTCAGTGTAGTCCTGGTCCTCTATAGACCTCAGTCTAGTCCTGGTCCTCTATAGACCTCAGTGTAGTCCTGCTCCTCTATAGACCTCAGTTTAGTCCTGGTCCTCTATAGACCTCAGTTTAGTCCTGATCCTCTATAGACCCAGAACCAGGACTGAGGGCAGACCCTCTGCAGTA
>JACSYO010001496.1:217500-227500 GCA_016806645.1 Ophiodon elongatus
GTCCTGGTTCTGGTTCTCCCGGGCCCCCCTTCCCTCCAGCGGGTCCAGAGACTGTTTCAGACCCAGTTAAACGTTCCTCACAGTAACTTTAATGACGGCACATTAAACCGCAGCAGCTACACGCCGCACGCCGGGGAGAATAAATATTGATTCAGTCGGGACGCCCATCACTTCTTCAACGGCTCATCAAACATACATCTATATATAATATATATAATATATATATATATATATATATATATATATATATATATAACCCATATATTTATTTATATATATATTTATTTATATATATATATATATATATGTGTATATACATTTATATATATATATATATATATATATATTTATTTTATTTATTTATTTATATACATATATATATATATATATACATATATATATATATATATATATATATATATATATATATATATATATATATATATGTTTGATGAGCAGTTTAAGTGATGGGCGTCCCGACTGAATCAATATTTAATTTCCCCGGGGTGCATCGCTGACCTGAGACCAGAGAAAGTGGACATTTGAGGAAGTGAGAAGAAACCACTGCTGTTCGACTGGAATTCGTCTTTTTTTCCTGAATTTGTCGGCCTCAGTTCGTGACGTTCGACTTCAGAGATGCAGCGTGTTCCTCTCGGCTCTGCCAACCTTCTGCCACCTTCAACAAGACAGAAATCAAGCGGAAACACTCGGCTGCTTCCGTCTGTTGAACACAGTTGATTGTTTCTGCTGCACGAACAAAGTCCTTAAACCATTACTACACTGCAGAACATCGTCTGATTAACGTCTGATTAAATCTGCTTTAAGGCCCACAGATCAATCCAATGCAATGCACCTGTGTTCTTCATTAAGAGTGTAATAAATATGAGCCTTAAACTCACCCGTGGCACAAAGTTAATAACAAACTAGTTGAAATGTAAAGGCGTAAATGCTAATGAACAATTTCCCTTTTTCAGTATAGAGTGGGAGGTTTATTGCATTCTAGTAGAATGAAGCTGCTTCACTCTTATCGGTTCTTTTTTATTATATTGTTAAAAAAAAAAGACAATTACTTAAGAAAAGAATGAACATTTCTTTATTATTCTTTTATGTAAACAAAAAGTATTTCTTGAGCAGCAACACAAGAAGCTCATGAATGATCTCAGTGATTATCTCTCATTAACAATCCCTCATCTTGTGATCAGACTCAGTGTGACATCACTAACGTTACCCGATGTGTGACATCACTAACGTTACCCGATGTGTGACATCACTAACGTTACCCGATGTGTGACATCACTAACGTTACCCGATGTGTGACATCACTGACGTTACCCGATGTGTGACATCACTAACGTTACCCGATGTGTGACATCACTAACGTTACCTGATGCTGTTTCCTCCTTTTACTTGTGAGGCTTTTATTGCGTTTGAGACAACCAGAGTTCTCAGCATCACAAAGAGACAAAGACAGGAACTTCTAAAGAACCGATATCAGAACCGTTAACTCTGGACCGCATCAATACTCCGTGTTTTTACTCATTTAGAACCGGTTCCCGTTTAGGACCGGGTTTTGGGGGGGCCTCCTTTCTCTTTTCTGTTACAAGTGGGGGAGTAATGTCTCTCTGATCAGAGAAGGAAGTCTCTCTCTCCCTCTGTGTGTGTGTGTGTGTGTGTGTGTGTGTGTGTGTGTGTGTGTGTGTGTGTGTGTGTGTGTGTGTGTGTGTGTGTGTGTGTGTGTGTGTGTGTGTATATGTGTGTTGTAATCTGAGTATATCTGTGCTTTGTTGACATAGCCAGGCCGGCCACGCGTGCCTTTTGGTGGATGTTAGCGTGCACCACTGGATAGCGCAAGACCGCCGCTCTGCCCTGCTCTAATACGGCGGTTACAGCTGGTAACGCCGCCACGTCCAACTGTATTGTCGCCCTCCAGTACGCCCTAAAAGATGACATAAAAGAAGGACACGTTTTTAGATGCTAGGAGGTCTTAAAAATCTACATTTGAGTAAATAATTTGTCGTCAGATCAAAATCTTTACAGGATATTCAATCTTTGTTTCTTCATAATGCTTTTAATACTTGACTTCTTTCTTTACAGGACTTGTATAAAGGTAATAAAGTAGACCGTGAATATGAGATATGAGTTTACAGTTAATTACAATCCCTCCTTGGCATTGTGGGGGTTAGTTTATGGTGTTTTACACTCGTCATCTTCTTGCTTCTTCACAGTTCATTTTATTTTGTACGCCCTCTGGTTTTTTGGAGGATAATGCAACACACAGCGTGTTGAATATTTACGCCTTGGTGCGTTCAACAAAGCTTCAGAGAGCTTCAGATACTTTGTCCCAGTATTGCAACCCCAAAAATAATGTTCTCCATTGACTGCAATTGTAAAAAAAAAAAGAAAAGAAAAACAAATGTTGAAGAAATACTTTAAGTGGCACACAAGGTGAATTATTCATCTTTGCATTAAGAACTTCTGAACCATAAAGGTTTCATTTTTGGAGAAACCTAGAATATAAAAGCTGCCATGAGTTGTGGCCAGACAACTAATGTGAAGAGGAAGCGAACCAGGAAGGGACTTTAAAAAAAATTGGCATATACTCAGGGTGACTAATATTCATTTGAAGTACTGGCCTCCATCTCGAAAACATGGTATCCAGTTCTCATAACTCACCAGTGCACCCACTCAAACTTGAGTTTGACTTCAAACTGTGAAACTATACAATATATATATATATATATATATATATATATATATATTGATTGGTGGCATAACGAACAACCGCACGTCCGACAGATAAGAGCTTTGTTTGTTCCAGAAACGTCCCCGTTAAATATGAGAATGTAATTTCAATTATTTAGATCCCACTTCAAAAGGGAGACCAATTAAATAAAACATTGTGCCGCTGGCAGATAAGAAGCATCTGTCGTTTTCACACACCGGGGATGTTTTGCATTTGCTTATTCATTACTCTAAATATCCAGTTGTTATGTTGTGATTCATCATGCAAGCAAAGCTGCTGAGTTGTACGTTACGTTTCGTGACAATGACACTGATTTATCTTTAAAGAAGCAGACAAACATCTGAGCATTTCAGATTGAAATAATTTTGATTTCTACAGAAAGTAATTATGAAATCAATTACAGCCCTCGAATCGTGCAGTTGGCCTTTAATACCATAGACTGTTTAAAAGAAGTGGACCTCACCCGTTGGCTTGTGGACTACCGTTTTGAAGCCTTGAGTTTGGCATTTTGGCAGTCGCCATCTTGGTTTTTTGGGGGGGATTTGTTGACATCCCGACAGCAATCAATAAGTAAAATGCTCCATCTGTAGTGGTCGTAAGACAATCCAATTATTTCATACCTGCGTGCATTCTGCTTGTGCACTTATTGCTCGTCTTCCACAGGCTGCTAGCTATTTGACTCTAAATGGAGCATAATTTACGAAATGAACATCATGCTGTATTGAAGAAGACTTGAAACTAGAGATTGAGACATAAACTCATGTTTACAATGTTTACTGAGGGAATAAATCAAGAGAGAAGTAGAGTCATTTTCTATAGACTTCTATACAACCAGAGGAGTCGCCCCCTGGTGGTCAGGAGAGAGAATGTAGCTTTAACACATGAAGCTTTGACTTCTATACAACCAGAGGAGTCGCCCCCTGGTGGTCAGGAGAGAGAATGCAGCTTTAAGACACTTCTGCATTGGCTTCACTTTTCAGTGCTGGAGTTTGCTCCTTGCTTTGTATCCTCTGCTTGATACTCTGCGTGGCTTTGTTTGATAAAGTTTAGTTTCAGGAAGATCGTGTAAAAAAGAACAAAAGGATCATTTGTGTTCATCAAAAGCAGCAGCGAGGCTCTGACCTTCTCCTCGTGGAAGTGAATGATTGATGGCAGGTCGGTCCAACCTGCAGAGAAATGTTTGGCAAGAGCTCCTGACTGCATGTGGCTAAAAAAACATTAAAACGGTAATAAAATCCATCCTTTGAGGCTGTAAAATCCAACATTCACAGGAAATGTATTGCAGTGCAGAGTTATATCACAGCCACCCCCCCCTACACAGTTTGCCACAGCAAACCAAACGTCTCCTCGCATGAGCATCAAAAAGACCACAAGCGGAGACCAGACTCCACGCTTCACACGTGCAACTGTGAAGCGTGTGGGTGCGTCGTCTAAATTCGTCCGTGTTTTCCCCGAGAGTTAGTATTTTCTGTCACAAGGACGCAAACGTTTTTATCTGAGGATGGCAGCGTTGCCGTGGAGACGCCGGCTCTAATCAGCGGAAACGCCCGACGCTCCTCCGCCGTCTCTCGGTGGCTTCTGATTCCTCCGATTCCCGTCGTTCTCAATTAGCTCCGAGGGAGAGCTCAACAGGTGGACGTGTCTTTCAATGGATATGAAATACAGAAACATTGCCACCATGCTTTCAAATGTCCTCGGTGGTTGGTCCGAAATTCAGACATTGGCTGCTTAGTGATGGACCAAGAAAACCTCATGAAAAGCTTTGGCAGCAGAACAGTTGCTAACACTTTTGCGAATGTTCTTGTTTTACTGACTTAACTAGATGAGAAATGACAAAACCAGAGCTAGAAAAAACTTTGTTTAGACTGCCAGCCCAAATTAATTTCTGGATCGTATCCCGCTTCATTTTAGAAAGTCTGAACAGCAAAAATCTGCATGAAATTAAAGTTTTTTTTGCATATCTATGTCACATCGCTCAAATCAAATTCTAAAGAGTGTATCTTTATGCACAGGTGATTGGTGCATACGGTAGCAGAGAGACACAGGCTGTATATGAGAAGTGGACGTAGTCGTTGTGACGTCACCTCGTTGGTTTGTGGACGTTTTCAAGCCTCAAAGTTGGCATTTTGTCCGTCTCCATCTTGGTTTTTAAACGTTGCAACCAGAAGTGACACGAGAGGGAGGAGCTAAGTGCAACCGAACACTGAATCAGACATTTTTTAGGCGACCAAAATGTAATAATTAACCTTCATGAAGTGAAAACACACTGATAAAGGGTTAAAGTTGAAAGAAAGAAACACAGACAACTCTCTGGTAGAGACCTGTCAATCACCTTGTAGCCCCGCCCCTAAAGCATCCCCTGCTTTATGGTCTGTTTGACTCTAAATGGACCATAATTTACTAAATGAACATCATGCTGTATTGAAGAAGACTTGAAACTAGAGATTGAGACATAAACTCATGTTCACAATGTTTACTGAGGGAATAAATCAAGAGAGAAGTAGAGTCATTTTCTATAGACTTCTATACAACCAGAGGAGTCGCCCCCTGGTGGTCAGGAGAGAGAATGCAGGTTAAAAGAGTGAACAGCAGAGAATCGGATCACTACTGGAGTCCTTTGAGATGGCATCACTATGAGATGAGCCTCTCTGTTCTCTGTGGGAAGGAGAGAACTAAATAAAACATTCACAGCCACCTTTCAAGACTACAGGGGAGGAGTGATAGAGATTGGGAATGAGACTAATGCGTCTTAAATTGGGTAATTTGTCTTCTCCGGCTTCGGCTTCTGCATTTCAGTTCATGTTGTTGTTCTCACTTACATTCATCCGTAATACACACAAACCACTTTTACATATTCATAACCTTTTGTTTGCATTTAGATTATTTACCACGGCAGTATCAGTATTTTTTTATGACACATAAACTTAATTTCCTCGCAATGGAGTTTCAACATGTGTCATATTATAATACTTGCCGCTCTGGATCTGTCCGTGTTTGATGTGATTGGCTGTGTATCAGCAATGATATGAATGCACCCACAGCCTGGGAGGGAAAGTACTGGAGTTATCTGTTCACATGAGGAATGATCTGTCGGAGAGACTTGAATATTCCCTTTGCCTCAAAATGCACATGGTGGGAAAACATTTTGTAATGGTAAATCAATATTTACTGTGTAGGTCAGAATTGTTAACGATTCATCTTATTTTTAATAATTCAATTAACTCTCATGGAGGCATGAGGTGTTTATGTGATTTTGAAGAGATTATGGCTGCCTCATTAACTGAGAAAATAATTTACAAACTAATTAATAGTCTTGTGGCCCATAAAATATTAGAAAATAGGGAAGAATGCCCACGCTACAACTATTTTCTGTGTTGGGTAAGTGTTAGTTCACTTATACAAATTCATTGTTTAGGATGATTGTCTAATCCCAATAACCTTCACTTTACTGACATAACAAAATTAAGAAAAGATGCAAATATTCACATTTGAGAAACTGAAACAAGTGATTTATTGATAATTTCTTTTATTTTAGGTTGAAAAACTTGTGGAATACACGTATGTAGACTGAACCAAAGGGCATGCAATCAAAATTGCTGCCTTTGACTTTGCTTTCCTATCGTTTCAGCTCTTAAGAGATTAATTTACTTTTTCCAATAGTATTTTGCATTATAATTATGAGTATAAGTATGAAAGTTTGCTACTGCACAGCGAATAAATCTTTTTTTAATTATCCTCTGTGGAATTTCACTGGTAGTTTGAGAATACAAGTAGCTCACAGTATAAAGTATAATTTAATGAAAACTGATGAGACAAGTCTGAACGACATATTTAGACATGAGATGTAATGTCTATGATTTCTATAATTAACAGCATACTTTTTTTTATCTCCATGTGTACTGTCGCATTTTTTCACAATACAATTCCAATTAAATCTATTTGAAACCTATATCGGATGAAGTGGACTTCCTTGTTATGTGCCTCTTCATCATTTCCACTGGTTAAATATATATCTTATTACTTTCCTCCACCATCTCTTTCCTTTTCTTCCTTTCTATTTCTGTCTGTTCATCAGTCTGTTCGTGGAGCCCTGGACGTCCATTCGTTGGCAGGTCATTACATGACCATGAGTTTCCTAATGAGCCCATTAGTGGCTTCAGGCCATCCCCAATCTTTCCTTTTCTTCTGCTGTGCTCCTCCACACTTTCCCAGTTGGTCCAATCATGTCCTTCAAACCCCTAGTCACTGAGATCAATTACCATTAGTTACGCATTGTAACTTAATTCTATGAGTAGAGGCGGAGCCCTCTAAGAGCTGTGGCTATTGGGTTCATTCCTGCACTAATGGGGCTAATTTTAATTATCTTTTTATACTGCTGTGTAGCTTAATTTATAACAATTTATCATATTGTATTTGTGCAATTTATCTGAATCTGGTTCGGAGTGTGTTTGAATCATTGACTGTGTATCAGTGTTGTAGACCACCGGTCCTCAACCTTTTTTAGCCACGGACCGGTTTCGTGTAAGACAATATATATGACGTAATAAAATGATACGACCGGCATGAAAACAAATATGAAGTACATAACAAATACAACTCACCATTACGATGAATTATCTCCACATATTCTGCAGAGTGAGAATCTCCTGGAGGACTCCTGATGTTGTCTTTAATAAAGCCTTCTTCTTCCTGGAAGTCGTAGGCTCTTCTTCTTCTGTCCCCTCATTGGTTCTTTTCCCTTCTTCTTCTTCTTCTTCTTCTTCTTCTTCTTCTTCTTCTTCTTCTGTCTCCTCATTGGTTCTTTTTCCTTTCTTCTTCTTCTTCTTTTTCTTCTTCTTCTTCTTCTTCTGTCTCCTCATTGGTTCTTTTTCCTTCTTTTCTTCTTCTTCTTCTGTCTCCTCATTGGTTCTTTTCCTCTTCTTCTTCTTCTTCTTCTTCTTCTTCTGTCTCCTCATTGGTTCTTTTCCCTTCTTCTTCTTCTTCTTCTTCTTTTCTGTCTCCTCATTGGTTCTTTTCTTTTTTTTTTCCCTTCTTCTTCTCCTTCTGTCTCCTCATTGGTTCTTTTCTTCTTCTTCTTCTTCTTCCTCCTCTTCTTCTTCTTCTCTCCTTTTCTTCTTCTTCTTCTTCTTCTTCTTCTTCTTCTTCTTCTGTCTCCTCATTGGTTATTTTCCCCTTTCCAGAGAATTTCTCCAAAGACCTTTGTTTTTTACTCATGTTTACTCGCTTGTTGGCTTAATTTTTGGGGTAACGTGTCACGTGACCGAGACGAGCCTCTTGACGTGTTCAGACGCTCAGACAGGCGGACGGTACCGGTACCGGTACAGTGGTTGGGGACCACTGCTTTAGACAACGGCACTTAAACCGAGACCAGGTCATGAACAAGACCAGAGTATATATCGAAACCGAGACCAAGCCCAAGGCATGGCGAGACAAAGTCATGACCAAGACCCGACCAGTGCGAGTCCCACGCTGCAACATGCAAACCATAGTCACTCCTCACGTGGACATAAAGACACCCAGTGAAAATAAATGAGAATTCCTCTTAATTTGCATTTCTTAATGCCAAATATACTCTATATATGTGTTTGTGTCTATATAACTGTAGCATGAGAAATGTCTTGATAAAAGGCATTGCAGAGGTTATATTTATGTGGGGATTTTCCTTTGTTTTCTATGAGAAACCCCAAATAAATCAGATAAAACACAGGCGGTTTAGCTAAATCCCTGGAGTCGTGGTCTTAACTGATCTAGAAATAACATCCTGAGTCCTCTTTCTCTGAGACCGGGATAATTCCGACACGATACGATGGTGGAGGATTTGGTGTGAAAGCGAAAAGCGAAAGCACATCTGTTAATATTTCAGATTTGAAGCGCTCCACAGACGTTGAGCTTCATCAGCGCAAAATGAAAGTTGCTTGTGATAACTTTAAATGAATGTGTGGTTTTGAGTCGGCGTGCAGGTCTCACTCGTTTCATGCTGGCAGAACTTTATCAGCACATTTAATCGATTTTGTGTGAAGAGCTCCAGCTCGCCATATCTGCTTAAAAAAAAATAAAAAGCCTGGATGAACTCTGACATGCAAATATCATTCCTCTTCCTGCCTTCGTCATGTTGCATCTTCAGCCTGCAGCTACCAATCAAACCAGCGGAGAAAAGCTTAAAAATTCAGATAAAAAAAAAAAATTGCTGGATAGTTTTCTGTTTGTTGAAAATAGACTGAGCAGCTGATTCCTTTTTAATTCAGTATATCCAAACCTCGTGTTTCTTCCTCCTCTGATTTCGTAAGATGGAGGCTGGTAAAAGGTCTGGTTAAATAACTCCAGGCTTCCTCATCAGCCCCCTCTAATGCTATGACCTAACGACAAATTAATAGGCTTTGTCGTTTCCCATAATTACCTTTTAGTCTTTTAATTACAAACGGTGAAGTTAATTGAAGACTATGTATATTTTAAGGGCAGCGCTTTCTTTGCAGAGCAGTGATGGTGTGAGCGGATGTGACACGTTACAACAGATGGATCACTTAACCGGAATATCTTCCTTACCAGAATATCTTCCATACTGGAATATCTTCCTTATCAGAATATCTTTCTTACTAGAATATCTTCCTTACTGGAATATCTTCCTAATCGGAATATCTTCCTGATTGGAATATCTTCCTTACTGGAATATCTTTCTTACTAGAATATCTTCCTTACTGGAAGATCTTCCTTATTGGAATATCTTCCTTACTGGAATATCTTCCTTATCGGAATATCTTTCTTACTAGAATATCTTCCTTACTGGAATATCTTCCATATCGGAATATCTTCCTTATCGGAATATCTTTCTTACTAGAATATCTTCCTTACCGGAATATCTTTCTTATCGGAATATCTTCTTTACCGGAATATCTTCCTTATTGGAATATCTTCCTTACCGGAATATCTTCCTTATTGGAATATCTTCCTTATTGGAATATCTTCCTTATTGGAATATCTTTCTTACCGAAATATCTTCCTTACCGGAATATCTTCCTTATTGGAATATCTTCTTTACTGGAATATCTTCCTTATCGGAATATCTTTCTTACTAGAATATCTTCCTTACCGGAATATCTTCCTTATCGGAATATCTTCTTTACCGGAATATCTTCCATATTGGAATATCTTCCTTATCGGAATATCTTTCTTAATGGAATGTCTTCCTTACCGGAATATCTTTCTTACCGGAATATCTTTCTTACTGGAAGATCTTCCTTACCGGAATATCTTTCTTAC
>JACSYO010001496.1:232500-247500 GCA_016806645.1 Ophiodon elongatus
GATGCAAGCCGAAGCTTGCATTAAGACTGGTGTTGTTACACAACAACTACACAACAACTACACAACAACTACACTCCACAACGGGAAACACGCACCACACTCGCCTCTCTCTCTCTGACACCCTGGTATCCAAGAATAGGCTGTAAATAGGAAGTGGACGTAGTCATGGTGACGTCACCCGTTGGTTTGTGGACGTTTTGAAGCCTCGATTTGGCCGTCGCCATCTTGGGTTTTTTGCAGCCGGCGAACAGGAAGTGACCATATGTGGACTGAGGAAGAGTCTCTAGTGTCGACCTGTCAATCACCTTGTAGCCCCGCCCCTAAAGCATCCCCTGCTTTATGGTCTGTTTGACTCTAAATGGACCATAATTTACTAAATGAACATCATGCTGTATTGAAGAAGACTTGAAACTAGAGATTGAGACATAAACTCATGTTTACAATGTTTACTGAGGGAATAAATCAAGAGAAAAGTAGAGTCATTTTCTATAGACTTCTATACAACCAGAGGAGTCGCCCCCTGGTGGTCAGGGGAGAGAATGCAGCTTTAACACATGAAGCTTTGACTTCTATACAACCAGAGGAGTCGCCCCCTGGTGGTCAGGAGAGAGAATGCAGCTTTAACACATGAAGCTTTGACTTCTATACAACCAGAGGAGTCGCCCCCTGGTGGTCAGGAGAGAGAATGCAGCTTTAACACATGAAGCTTTGACTTCTATACAACCAGAGGAGTCGCCCCCTGGTGGTCAGGAGAGAGAATGCAGCTTTAACACATGAAGCTTTGACTTCTATACAACCAGAGGAGTCGCCCCCTGGTGGTCAGGAGAGAGAATGCAGCTTTAACACATGAAGCTTTGACTTCTATACAACCAGAGGAGTCGCCCCCTGGTGGTCAGGAGAGAGAATACAGCTTTAACACATGAAGCTTTGACTTCTATACAACCAGAGGAGTCGCCCCCTGGTGGTCAGGAGAGAGTACAGCTTTAACACATGAAGCTTTGACTTCACGGAGAGAAGGTGAAGAGACTGATGCACATCAAATAAAGTTAAGAAAAAAATAGTTATAGGTCCACAAACAGACGCTCACTATTCAAACTTGTGAAGAAACGTTTTAAATTTGAATAATTAAAACTGCTGAACATACTAGCTTAAGCTTTTAAAAAGCAATTTTTTAGTGGCAACTATTTTCTTAAACATTTTAGAGACCTCTCAGGGGGGTCGAGCCCCCACACGTGAATCACCCTGACGTATTCCTCTTCACAACCACCTTCATCCGTCAGCTCTAAATGTAATCTGGTTGTGATCAGTTAGCATTCACGTTAGCTGCACGTTGACATTTGTTGACATTTTACATGTTTTGGTGAAAGGCAGAGCCCGGAGGAAACACGGCACACCGTAGGAAGGGAAGCTCCCGTAAAGGAGACGTATCGAGCGCTCTGTAATTACAGATCTTACGGTTATGTGAACAGATGCTCAGAGGCGATGCATCATCGGAGGAGCCGGAGGTCAGTTCATTGTGCTGGTTTATGAACGGCGTACGCACAGCGGAGTGATGCTGTGTTTACATTTATCTTCGCGAGATCGCGAAGGTAAACGCTCGAGAGGTGGAAAATTGAGAAGTCTCGTTGTCCTCAGAGCGGTTTGTTCTCATGAGTCTGAATCTGTTTCATGCTGCGACCGCGTGAGGGAAGAAAACACGTAACGCTGTTGCTTCAGTTGAGACTCGAGAGGAAAGTTTGACCTGAAGTCTTCAAGAGGAGACGATTCACACAGAACACCTCTTTAGAGAAGGAACACACACACACACACACACACCGACACACACACACACACACACACACACACACACACACACACAGACATGATAGGGGACTGCAAAGAATCGTGACTGACGCTCACATGAATGCTGGGGGATTGCTAACGTCGTGACTGCGGCAGCCATTCCCCCCCCCCCCCCCCTCCTGGCACAGACACACTTTCGTCAGCTTGTTGAAGTGTGTGAACGTTGTCCGTCTGATTGCTGCAGATCAGAGTCTGAGATGTGAGAGTCCTCCTCTCTCTTCAGTCAGCTGATCTCTAGTTCAGTCGGCTGATCTCTAGTTCAGTCAGCTGATCTCTAGTTCAGTCGGCTGATCTCTAGTTCAGTCAGCTGATCTCTAGTTCAGTCGGCTGATCTCTAGTTCAGTCGGCTGATCTCTACTTCAGTCAGCTGATCTCTACTTCAGTCAGCTGATCTCTACTTCAGTCAGCTGATCTCTAGTTCAGTCAGCTGATCTCTAATTCAGTCAGCTGATCTCTACTTCACTCAGCTGATCTCTACCTTCAGTCAGCTGATCTCTACCTTCAGTCAGCTGATCTCTACTTCAGTCAGCTGATCTCTAATTCAGTCAGCTGATCTCTACCTTCACTCAGCTGATCTCTACCTTCAGTCAGCTGATCTCTACCTTCAGTCAGCTGATCTCTACCTTCAGTCAGCTGATCTCTAATTCAGTCAGCTGATCTCTACCTTCACTCAGCTGATCTCTACCTTCAGTCAGCTGATCTCTACCTTCAGTCAGCTGATCTCTACCTTCAGTCAGCTGATCTCTAATTCAGTCAGCTGATCTCTACCTTCACTCAGCTGATCTCTACCTTCAGTCAGCTGATCTCTACCTTCAGTCAGCTGATCTCTACCTTCAGTCAGCTGATCTCTAATTCAGTCAGCTGATCTCTACCTTCACTCAGCTGATCTCTACCTTCAGTCAGCTGATCTCTACCTTCAGTCAGCTGATCTCTAATTTCAGTCAGCTGATCTCTAAAGTGTGGCTGTATTGTAACCTCCTAACAAAGAGCTGAGTTTGGTGAATCTGAAGAGAGCACAGTAACATAAAGGTCTGTCTCACATCAAGATATTCTAAATATAACACTCACACTGATATTGATTATTTTAGGTGACTGAAATACGTGCACAGCTCCCATCGACTGTATTAATACACCGACTGTGGAGAAGTACCTCGTACAAACATAAATAAATGATAGCGTAATAAATATTAAGTGTTTAAGAAGTAATACTGACTCCAGTGCAAAGTATAACAATCAGAGTAAGGTCAAGTACAGTGAAGGAATATTCAAAGAAAATAGAAAATATAGTAAAAAAGTATTTTAAATAAATAGAAAAGGTAAAGTACAAATAGAAACTAAAATATAAAAGCAACAAAAGTAAGATTAATATAGTGAAACATATTAAGTGTGTAAGAAGTAATGATGTAATACTGTCAAAAATATTGAAAAGTAATAAAAGGTTCTATTGCACATGAGATGGATGTTATCGTTCTGGATGTTTCAGTGGTCCTTCCTGTAGGAGGAGGAGGAGGAGAAGGAGGAGGAGATGGAGGAGATGGAGGAGATGGAGACATCCTGTCTCCTCCACCTCCTCCTCCTTCCTGCAGGAGGAGGAGACCTCCTGTCTCCGTCTCCTCCTGTAGGGAGGAGGAGGAGATGGAGGAGGAGGAGATGGAGGAGATGGAGACCTCCTGTCTCCTCCTCCTCCTCCTCCTCCTCCTCCTCCTCCTCCTTCCTGCAGGAGGAGGAGACCTCCTGTCTCCGTCTCCTCCTGTAGGGAGGAGGAGGAGGAGATGGAGACCTCCTGTCTCCATCTCCTCCTCCTTCGTGCAGGAGGAGGAGACCTCCTGTCTCCGTGTCCTCCTGTAGGGAGGAGGAGGAAGAGGAGCAGGAGATGGAGGAGATGGAGGAGATGGAGGAGGAGACGGAGGAGGAGACGGAGGAGGAGACGGAGACCCCTTGTCTCCTCCTCCTCCTCCTCCTCCTGTAGTTTACCTATGGGGGTAAAAAAAACAACCACTTTCTTACTTGTACTTCCTGTAGAGAGGAGGAGATGGAGGAGGAGACGGAGGAGGAGACGGAGACCCCCTGTCTCCTCTTCCTCCTCCTCCTCCTCCTGCAGGAGGAGGAGGAGGAGGAGACAGGAGATCTCCTCAGAGGAGGAGGAGATCTCCTGTCTCCTCCTCCTCCCCTTCCTCCTCCTCCTCCTTCCTGCAGGAGGAGACGGAGACGGAGACCTCCTGTCTCCGTCTCTAACGAGCTCTCCGTTAACGAGCTCTCCGTTAACGAGCTCTCCGTTGACCCTGAGAGCGTGCGTGAGCTCGTCTCCGTGTCCCTGTCGTTGTTAATGAGCTGGTGGTTGTTGTTGACCCCGTGCTCTGTGGCGCCCCCTGCAGGAGGACCCAGAGCGCCGGCCCCGAGCCCCTGAGGAGGCAGGGCTCCTCCACCAGCAGCCGGCCCCCCCAGCCGCTCTCCGCTCAGGCCATCAAGCACATCTGGGTCCGCACGGCGCTGTTCGAGAAAGTCCTGGACAAGCTGGTGCAGTACATCGTGGACAACTCCAGGTTTGTTTGTTTGTTTGTTTGTTTCCACGGTGACGCACAGCTCCGGGGTTTCGTTGTCGTCCCATTCCTCTGCTGTGGGGTTTGGTGCTTTGTTCACGTCACCGATCGAAGCCTCGACGAGGCTCACGGACACCAGGCGGACTTTTAAAGGAGAAAAGTCCACTTTGAAAGCTCTTGTTGAAGCAGTGTGTGTGTGTGTGTGTGTGTGTGTGTGTGTGTGTGTGTGTGTGTGTGTGTGTGTGTGTGTGTGTGTGTGTGTGTGTGTGTGTGTGTGTGTGCGCGTGTGTGTCTCTGTGTGTGTGTGTGTGTTTGTGTGTGCGTGTGTGTGTCTCTGTGTGTGTGTGTTTGTGTGTGTGTGTGCGTGTGTGTGTCTCTGTGTGTGTGTGTGTGTGTGTGCGCGTGTGTGTGTGCGTGTGTGTGCGTGTTTGTCTGTGTGTGTGTGTGTGTGTGTCTGTGTCTGTGTGTCTGTGTGTGTGTCTCTCTCTATCTGTGTGTGCGTGTCTCTCTGTGTCTCTGTGTCTGTGTGTGTGTGCGTGTCTGAGTGTGTCTGTGTGTGTGTTGTTGTGTGTGTGCATGTGTGTGTGTGTGTGTGTGTGTGTGTGTGTGTGTGTGTGTGTCTCTGTGTGTGTGTGTGTGTGTGACATCATCTCACGGTAAAAGCTCTGAACAGTCGTGATCCTGCTTCTTGTTTCCGTCATTCAAAAGAAAAAAGAACAAACAGCATCAGGAGGAGAATTTAAAACGACACGAGATGAAAACGGGCGATTCCATTACTGTGGCAGCTAATTTCTAAACTTGAAAAACAAATGATAAAATAATCATTATAGAATAAATCACAATAATAAATTATTATTTATTATATTATTATAATATTATAATTATGAATAATAATAATTATTCATAATTATATTATTATAAATTATGAATATTATAATATTACAATTATTCATTTTAATATGAATTATTATGAATTATTATAATATGAATTATTATGAATTATTATAATTCATATTATAATTAATATAATGATATGTTTGTCACGCGATGAACCGAAGCAGAAAGGAACTACAGATACTCTGCGCCCCAAAAAAAACAACATTTTACTGTCTTATTAAATAATCGTCATATTCAGTCTACAAAGAGGAATAAAGACAAAGACAAAACGTAGTACTGTTTATTTGCGGCAATAATAACTCACGATTCAGGCTGTTTTATAACTAAAGTACAATTTCTTCTGTTTAACATAAGCCCTACGGGTCTTTGTGACGCAGCTCCCAGGATGCATTGCAGCCATTAGTTTTTAATAAGTTAAATAATAAGTTTCCCTTTTGATTCACCTTCTCTTCCCCGTGTGTTTTCCTTCCGCAGTAAATACTACGAGAGGGAAGCTCTGATGCACGACTCGGTCTTCGGTCCCATCCTGGCCGCCCTGCTGGGTGAGTACGGCACGAAACGTACGAAACCACAGAATCCAGAACTAAATCTCTGGGTTCATGTTAAAATCAACTATTTATGGAAGCCCATTGCCGCCAGTAAAAGAAAAAAAATAAGATGAAAATTTTGCCGTGATAATAAAAATATCCCCATGGTAAGTCATAATTATGAGATAAAAAGTCATAATTATGAGATAGAAAGTCGAAATTATGAGATAGAAAGTCGAAATTATGAGATAGAAAGTCATAATTATGAGATAGAAAGTCGAAATTATGAGATAGGAAGTCGAAATTATGAGATAGAAAGTTGAAATTATGAGATAGAAAGTCGAAATTATGAGATAGAAAGTCGAAATTATGACTTTCTATCTCATAATTATGATATTTTTATTGTCACGGCTACATTTTCATCTTATTTTTTTCTCTTAGTGGCGGAAATGGGCTTCCGTAATTATTGGATCCCAACAAAACAAAACAAAAAACGAGTCGACCGCCAACGCCTCGGTAATATTGTGTATATGTATACGTGTGTAAGAGGTTATACCAACACCGGTGCCTGATAGATTAGCTATAAGAGTGAGGTAAATATAGTAAACAAATATTTTAAATAAATAGAAAAGGTAAAGTACAACAACACAGGATTAAAAACAAGAGTAAATATTTAATAAAGTTAAAAAGAAGTAATACGAACATCGGTGCAAAATAGAAACTAAAATATAAAAGCAATAAGAGTGAGTTAAATATAGGGGAAAATATTTAAATAAAATAGAAAAAGGTAAATTGCAACAACACAGGATTAAAAATGAGTAAAAATATAAAATGTTTAAGAAGTAATGCTAACACCAGTGCAAAATAGAATAACAATAAAAGTAATATCGGGGTTTGAAATAACTACAGACGTGGCGTCACTTAGGTACGGAAGTTAAATGACAGAAAAATCTAAGTTTTTTTTTATATATATATATAAGAACAAATCCCAAATAAAAAAACATTTGTGAAAGTCAGAATCTTTTAAAAAGAAGCATCTCACAACTTATCCTGTTTGAATATAATAAAGATAAAGATATATTATTAAATGACCTATTTGAAATTTAGTATTTTCTCATTGAAATCTGATTAAAATAAATCTTAACGTATCATATAAGCTGAGTTTTTAATTCTCATAATTGTATAACTAAGTCAAACTATTTTTTTATTTTGAATATTCTTTATTCGGCCGCAAATATTAAAGAAGTACTTTGAGAAAAAGTAAAAAAAGAAATTGGGAAATGTGCTCATTTAGAGAGGATCTTTAAGCACGCAGTCATGAATCAGCACAAAATAATATTAGGCTGATGAGTCCAGTAGTATGGGAGATCAGCCGTGGACAGACACACACACACACACGCACACACACACACACACACACACACACACACACACACACACACGCGATCCCCTCCGGGCTTACGCAGGGCGAAGGTAGTTAGTTAGTCATTACGGAAATTTTGCAGTCATAGAAAAATGGCTCTCGGAGATATTTGTCGGAGCAGATAAACGTCGAGCAGCGAGGCGGGAAAAATAAAAATAAAACACTTAACCAGAAGACGACATCACGCACAGCGAGATAATAAACACTGAGTCCACGACGACCGAGGAGGCAACGAGCTGCAGCTGATGTGAGAGAGTCAGGTGAAAACACACTGGAGCCCCCTGGTGGACGGACGAGGAACAGCAGGGGCAGAAACGCACATTATCATGTCCACGTTTAAATACTAACATAAAATATGTGATTTATTACTCATAATTATGACTTTCTATCTCAATTATGACTTTCTATCTCATAATTATGACTTTCTATCTCATAATTATGACTTTCTATCTCATAATTATGACTTTATATCTCATAATTATGACTTTATATCTCTTAATTATGACTTTCTATCTCATAATTATGACTTTCTATCTCTTAATTATGACTTTCTATCTCATAATTATCACTTTTATCTGATAATTATGACTTTCTATCTCATAATTATCACTTTTTATCTCATAATTTCAACTTTTTATCTCATAATTATGATTTTCTTTTTTTTGACACGCAAAAAAGTAACCAATCTGTGACTTTGGACCCTTAAACTTATTATTATATATTTATATATGTAGTTAAATATTGTTACTATTCCTGTGTTTATCAAAACCAACGCCTAGTTTTAATCTGCATGTTGCGGTTTTTAATTACACCTCTTGCACTTACAACTTATCACCATTCTTAAGTATTTGTTCTACTGTTAATGTTCTGTATAATAAATAAAATCTAACGATTAATTTTTTAGCTCTAATATATAAAAACAAAAGAGACCGAAATAATTAGAAAAATATCTTTGAAAATGAATAAATTAAATAAATAAATTTAATTAATTAATTAAATTAATTAATTAAATAAATAAATAAATAAAATTAATTAATTAAATAAAATCAAAACAATGAGGAAGATCTTGGATGGATAATAATGATAAATAAATATGAAACAAAATTTAAATCATACCCCGTAAACTAAAAGTAAATCTGGTTATTTACATATTTGTTTGCATGTTTCTATGCTTATGTACCAGCTGCTCTTAAACTGGAATTAAATACGTGATTATTAGTGAGTTTTCTTTTACACGGCTACATTTATTTTCCCACAAATGGTCCTGTACCTTTAAGAAAATGCTCGCTAAGTGAGACGTCGATATATCGAGAGCCTTCCTCTGTGTCATAGAGCTCTATTGTTGTACATCAACTATTTAAAGACACACCAACGAGCCCACACACACACACACACACACACACACACATATTTGTTGCTTTGAATTTGTTGACATTAAGAGGAATAAATAAGACGTATACTTTTAAATAGCAATAATACAAACAAAGGCTAAAAACAGAAGGGCAATTCAACATTTTTAAGACGGCAGAAATAACAAAAACACTACCAGGGCAGATTAGAGTCAGTTTTAATTATCAATAAAGTATAAAATGCAAATCTCTTGCAAAAAAAGGTATCCAAGGCACACTGTAGGGTTTGTGCAAAATAAAAAAGCCTTTATTCTGCTCAGCAAAATGTATTTAAAACACGACGTTTGAAAGGTTTGAAGACTGATTTCTGGAGTACAGTTATTTTCTTTTTCCAGTTAAACTGTGAACTTTCCAAATGGTGTTGATTGAGTGTGTGGCGTCCGCAGTGGGGCCGTGCGCTCTGGAGTACACCAAGCTGAAGACGTCGGACCACTTCTGGACCGACCCCTCGGCCAACGAGCTGGTGCAGCGCCACCGGATCCACGGAGCCCACCGGGGGCAGGACACCTCGGCCGGCCGGCGGCCCGCTCTCGGGGTGAGAGAGCGGCTTTGGTTCTGGGGGTTTCTTTATTTTACCTTCGTGTTTGTTTTTTTCTATTACTTTTTTTTATTTCGACTTTCTATCTCATAATTTCGACTTTCTATCTCAGAATTATAACTTTTTATCTCATAATTATGACTTTCTATCCCATAATTATGACTTCTGTCTCATAATTTCGACTTTTTATCTCATAATTATGACTTTCTATCCCATAATTATGACTTCTGTCTCATAATTTCAACTTTCTATCTCATAATTATAACTTTTTATCTCATAATTATAACTTTTTATCTGATAATTATGACTTTTTATGTCATAATTATGACTTTTTATGTCATAATTTCGACTTTCTATCTCATAATTATGACTTTTTATGTCATAATTATGACTTTCTATCTCATAATTATGACTTCTTATCTCATAATTATGACTTTTTATCTCATAATTTCGACTTTCTATCTCATAATTATGACTTTTTATGTCATTATGACTTCTATCTCATAATTTCGACTTTTTATCTCATAATTATAACTTTTTATCTGATAATTATGACTTACCATGGGGATATTTGTATTATCACGGCTACATTTTCATCTTATTTTTTTCTTTTACTGGCGGAAATGGGCTTCCGTAATTATTGGATCCCAACAAAACAAAACAAAATACGAGTCGACCGCCAACGCCTCCGGTAATATTGTGTATATGTATACGTGTGCAAGAGGTTATACCAACACCGGTGCCTGATAGATTAGCTATAAGAGTGAGGTAAATATAGTAAACAAATATTTTAATAAAGGTCGTGTGGGATGTGCGAAGTTGTGCCGAGTCAGCTGATAAAGAAATAAACGTTTGTCTTCCAGATCCGTAAGAGGCAGTCGAGCGGCAGCATGTCGGAGGACCGGTTCGCCGCCTCGGCGAGGGAGTACGTGGAGTCTCTGCACCAGAACTCCAGGACGCACCTTCTCTACGGCAAAAACAACGTCCTGGTGCAGCCGGTACGACTCTGAGACCGGTTTAAGAAAGTCTGACTAGAACTAAACTTCTGGATTTCCCCAATAATCCTACAGGACAGACGCATTCACCTGGAATATCTCTGAACGTTGGTTTCAAAATACCCTCGTACCGGTCCAAGTACGAGGAACACATTATTTGTTTTCCAAAGATATTTTTATTATTATTTCGGTCTCTTTTTTGATATATTAGAGCTAAAAATCTGAAACCAGTTATGTTCCATTCATTTTATTTTATTTATTTTATTTATTTTATTTATTTTATTTATTTTGCTTTATTTTATTTTTTATAAATAAATACAAAGAAAATATTATATTATTAATAGTATATAATCTTTCTCAAACAATTTAGCACTTTTTTAATTTCTTTTTATATATATATAAAACTTTAAAAAGTGCTAAATTGTTTGAGAAAAAAACATTATATATATATATATATATATATATATATAAATATATATATATATATATATATATAAATATATATACATATATAAATATATATAAATATATATAAGAACAAATCCCAAATAAAAAAACATTTGTGAAAGTCAGAATCTTTTAAAAAGAACCATCTCAGAACTTATCCTATTTGAATATAATAAAGATAAAGATAAACTATTAAATGACCTGGAGACCTATTTGAAATAACCTAGTCTGAGGTGTATAAGTAAAAAAAAAAAGAAATGTTTTGAATGTTGTTTATTCGGGCACAAATATTAAAGAAGTAGTTTGAGAAATAGTAAACAAAATGTTGGGAAATGTGCTCATTTTATTTCAGAGTATTTCAGAGAACGGTATCAATCTTCCCACAGATCTAGAACTGCAAATCTCACAGCATTTATTTATTTTTTTAAATGTTGTATTATGTCCTCTCTTCCTCCTCCTCTGTCTCCGACCCCGTCTCCGGCAGAAGAAGGACATGGAGGTGTTACGGGGCTACCTGTCGCTCCACCAGGCCGGAGATAACCTCACCCTGAAGTGGACGCCCAACCAGCTGATCAACGGCACGCTGGGAGACTGTGACCTGGAGAAGAGGTGGCAGAGCCCACCCAATATGTATTTACAGACAATATGTTGATGATCTAAAGAACATTTAATGACACTCAGATGATTCCTCTGAAGCCTCGTTTTACCCCTTTGTTTTACCCCGAGGTTAGAATAGGTTTCCATTTTTTTTTAAAGTTTTGTATTTTTATTTTATTTATTTTATTTATTTTATTTATTTATTACATTTTTTCCAAAGATATTTTAATAATTATTTCGGTCTCTTTTTTGATGTATTAGAGCTAAAAATCTGAAACCAGTTAAATTACATTCATTTTTATTTATTTTATTTATTTTATTTATTTTATTTATTTTATTTATTTTATTTATTTTATTTATTTTATTTATTTGTTTATTCTTTTATTTTTTATTTTTTTTCAAATATATTTTTATAATTATTTTGGTCTCTTTTTTGATATATTAGAGTTAAAAATCTGAAACCAGTTAAGTTAGATTAATTTAAATTTTATTTATTTATTTTATTACATTTTTTTCAAAGATATTTTAATAATTATTTCGGTCTCTTTTGTGATGTATTAGAGCTAAAAATCTGAAACCAGTTAAGTTACATTCATTTTTATTTATTTTATTTATTTTATTTATTTTATTTATTTTATTTATTTTATTTATTTTATTTATTTTTTTATTTTTTTATTTTTTATTTTTTTCAAATATATTTTTATAATTATTTTGGTCTCTTTTTTGATATATTAGAGTTAAAAATCTGAAACCAGTTAAGTTAGATTAATTTCAATTTTATTTATTTATTTTATTACATTTTTTTCAAAGATATTTTTATAATTATTTTGGTCTCTTTTTTGATGTATTAGAGCGAAAAATCTGAAACCAGTTAACTTACATTCATTTTTATTTTATTTATTTTATTTATTTTATTTATTTTATTTATTTTATTTATTTTATTTATTTTATTATTTTATTATTTTATTTTTTTCAAATATATTTTTATAATTATTTCGGTCTCTTTTTTGATATATTAGAGCTAAAAATCTGAAACCAGTTAAGTTACATTAATTTTTATTTTATTTTTTAAATATTTTTCACTGCTTTATTTATACTGCTTAGTTTCCTATGATAACCGTGTCTCTCCGTCTCTGTCAGCATCTACTGGGACTACGCTCTGACTGTCCCTCTGCGCCAGATAGTCTGTATCCACTGTCACCAACGCCGTGAGTATGAATCCCCGTGTATTAAGAGCATTCTGTCGTATTGATTAGTGTATATTTTCTGTTAATGTGCATCATTTATCTTTGTGACTTCTTCACCTATAATCTGCTCTCCTTTAGATCCTTCCATTAAGATTTAGAGATCTATAGGTTGATATCTTTTCTCATCCTGGCGTACATGTTTTTATATCCAGCTGATTGTGGTGGCACACTGGTTCTGGTCAGTCAGGATGGAATCCAGCGGCCGCCTCTCCACTTCCCCCCCGGTGGTCACCTGCTGGCCTTCCTCTCCTGTCTGGAAACGGGCCTTTTACCGCGGGGTCAGCTGGAGCCCCCCCTCTGGTCCCAGAAGGGCAAGGTGAGTCACCTTGTTGGTTTATTCACAACAAGTCTGAAAAGGGAATCTAAAGCTTCATGTGTTAAAGCTGCATTCTCTCTCCTGACCACCAGGGGGCGACTCCTCTGGTTGTATAGAAGTCAAAGCTTCATGTGTTAAAGCTGCATTATCTCTCCTGACCACCAGGGGGCGACTCCTCTGGTTGTATAGAAGTCAAAGCTTCATGTGTTAAAGCTGCATTCTCTCTCCTGGCCACCAGGGGGCGACTCCTCTGGTTGTATAGAAGTCAAAGCTTCATGTGTTAAAGCTGCATTCTCTCTCCTGGCCACCAGGGGGCGACTCCTCTGGTTGTATAGAAGTCAAAGCTTCATGTCTTAAAGCTGCATTCTCTCTCCTGACCACCAGGGGGCGGCGACTCTGGTTGTATAGAAGTCTATAGAAAATGACTCTACTTCTCTCTTGATTTATTCCCTCAGTAAACATTGTAAACATGAGTTTATGTCTCAATCTCTAGTTTCAAGTCTTCTTCAATACAGCATGATGTTCATTTAGTAAATTATGGTCCATTTAGAGTCAGACAGACCATAAAGAGGGGATGCTTTAGGGCGGGGCTACAAGGTGATTGACAGGTCGACACCACAGTGTTGTGCGTTCTGGGAGAAATCACACACATTTTGTCCCTTTTTAAAATGTTTCCCAGAGCAAAGTATATTCGTATCGTCTGCAAAAATGACAAATTTAACAATTCCAGTACATTGCAAACATCATTTATGAATAATAAGTTATAAAAGGTTTTGGTCCCATAACAGATCCCAGTGGTACTCCACTCCAAGTCCACATCCCATAATTCTCCAATTCTCTCATCAGTGAGCTATAGTTTCCCTTTCAGTGAGGAATTAAAACATTTCGCAACATAATCCAAAGTCCTCTTTCCTATTGCGCAACGTCTGGCCTGATAAAAAAAATAAGAAACGCAGTTTGTTTGTGTCTCTCAGGGAAAAGTCTTCCCTAAACTGAGGAAGAGGAGCAGCGCCGCCCGGCTCCTGGACCAGGACAGGAACGCCGAGGAGCAGACGGCCGCCGACTACGTGTTCCGCATCGTCTACCCCGGCTACCGCCAGGACGCCAGTAAGTGACACCTCCACGACGCCCGCGGGTGCTGAGCCTCACCCAGCATTCAAATAACAACCGTGTAATCTGCTTCATGTGTTTTGCAAAAAAGTTGGCGGGTGCAAAGTGTGGCGTCTTTTCCTCCCCCCGACCCACAATGCTGCCTCCCAGAGGCCCCCCAGGGTGACACTGTTCTAACCTTGTTCTTTGTTGTCCCACGGGTGCAAGCAGTCACCATAAACTACCACCACACCACGGGCAGCCGTGCTCCGTCGCTGGACGACGACGAGGAAGAGGAAGATAGGCTCCATGCTATGATCTCAATGATCTGCTCGCGGAACCTCACAGACCCTAATGTCATGAAAGGTTTTTATCACCTTAACACACCCGACCCCCACCCTGACCCCCACCCTGACCCCCACCCTGACCCCCCACCCTGCTCCTGAGACCCCACCCTCCGGCTTCAGACGTCCCTCCCTGCATCCCTCCCATCATGCCCCTCCTCCCCCTCCTCCTCCTCCTTCCAACCCTCCCAGCTTCGTCTGCCTGTGTGTGTGTGTGTGTGTGTGTGTGTGTGTGTGTGTGTGTGTGCTTCCTGAGGCTGAGCCCAACAGTGTGGAGAGGGGCGGGAGTTGCCGGCGTTCAGGGTTGCTCAACGCGAAATTGACAAGCAAAGTTGTCCACTGGAGTCGGAGCATCGTTAGCTTCACGGTGACGTAGCTCCATTATTTGACAAGAGGGGTTTGAATCTAATCCTGAGCTTTTGATTGGACCGTACGGGCGTAGAGTTTAGCACGATACGGAGCTACACACACACACACACACACACACACACACACACACACACACCTCCCTCACATGTTGTTAGATCAGGAGGACGAGGAAGAGATCAAAGGAAAATCTGCAGATCTTCAACCGGCTCTGTGTCACTATAGCACAGCAATATGTTAAACTAGTGTCATTATTATGCAGGCGGCAACCTCCGATTCTACCGAGTGAAGCCTTGAAGTGTCTTAAAGCTGCATTCTCTCTCCTGACCACCAGGGGGCGACTCCTCTGGTTGTATAGAAGTCAAAGCTTCATGTGTTAAAGCTGCATTCTCTCTCCTGACCACCAGGGGGCGCCTCTGGTTG
>JACSYO010001496.1:252500-267500 GCA_016806645.1 Ophiodon elongatus
CAGGGGGTGACTCCTCTGGTTGTATAGAAGTCTATAGAAAATGACTCTACTTCTCTCTTGATTTATTCCCTCAGTAAACATTGTAAACATGAGTTTATGTCTCAATCTCTAGTTTCAAGTCTTCTTCAATACAGCATGATGTTCATTTAGTAAATTATGGTCCATTTAGAGTCAAACAGACCATAAAGCAGGGGATGCTTTAGGGCGGGGCTACAAGGTGATTGACAGGTCTCTATGTCACTCCTCCTCAGTCCAGATATGGTCACTTCCTGTTCACTGGTTGCAGAAAAAAACGAGATGGCGACGGCCAAAATGCCGAACTCAAGGCTTCAAAACGTCCACAACCCGATGGCTGACGTCATGACGACTACGTCTTATATACAGTCTACAACCCGTCAACATGTCTTGTCTTGCTAACCTCCATACTGACGGTGTGGTGTGTCTGTCCCACCAGGGCTGGCCTACTGCCGTCACCTGTCCACCGTGCGGACTCACCTGTCGGCTCTGGTCAACCACAGCATCGTGCCCCCGGACCGGCCCTGCGAGGCGTCCGGGGGCCTCAGCAAGGAGGTGTGGAGCAAGTACCAGAAAGACTGCAAGGTGGGTTTCGTGTGCGGCGAGGGCCGAAAAGAGGGCTAAATTAAATATAGATCGAGCTCTGCCAGCCGGCTGCAGGAATTACAACAACAAACAAGAATCTTCATCTTATTCCTGCACCACCCCTCCCCCCCACCTTTTTTTTAAAAAGCCAGAAATCACCGCAGATTTGCCAAGTCATCAGTGAGTCCTTGGTATTGATCGAACCGCGTAGATAAACCATGCTGATGTTGTGGCTCATTTACGGTAATATTTCATCAAGCGAGATGAGCCTGAGTTATTCCGTCCTCCACCTCGTATATTAAAGCCAGCGTCCTCCTCTAACTGTACATTAATTGCGAGTCAGGAATCATGAGGCGCTCTGATGCCGATTTAATGAGTTTCAGGGTGCAGTGTGATACCATCTGTGATCTTTCATCGACTCCCAACCTAAAGCGACTAATTTACACTCTATTCATATCTGTGCACTCAATCTCCTGCCCTCATCTGTGTCTTCCCTCTGAACGAGGTCTATCTCCTTCCATTATTGATGCACTTCCTCTCTCTCTTTGTTCCTCTCGGATCTCACTTCTTCTTCCTCCTCCCCGTCACCTTCCTCCTTCCTTTGGTTGCTCCATCTCGTGGCCGTAGAACTACAAGGAGCTGGAGCTGCTGCGGCTGGTTTATTACGGCGGCGTGCAGCACGACATCAGGAAGGAGGTGTGGCCTTTCCTTCTGGGGCACTACAAGTTCGGCATGGGCAAGAAGGACACGAGCCAGGTACGACCGACGCCGTCTTCTTCGCTTGATTTTGAAACGAAGCCACGTGTGATTTTTTTCTTTCACGTTTTTTTTTTCTTTCTCCGCCGTGAAGATCGACGCGAAGATCAGCGAGCGCTACCAGCAGGTGATGCGCGAGTGGAAGGCCTGCGAGGTGATCGTCAAGCAGAGGGAGAAGGAGATGCAGACGGCCATCTTCGCCAAGCTGTCGTCGGGCAGCAGCATCGACAGCCACGTGCTGCGGCTCGTGCACAGAGACTCCACGCTCAGCAACGAGGTGAAGAGCGACCCCGACGCAGCGCGGCATCCGAGCCCTCTTCGGACGTAGCGAAACGTCCGAGCCCTCGTCGGACGTAGCGAAACGTCCGAGCCCTCGTCGGACGTAGCGAAACGTCCGAGCCCTCGTCGGACGTAGCGAAACGTCCGAGCCCTCGATAGACGTAGCTAAACGTCCGAGCCCTCGTCGGACGTAGCGAAACGTCCGAGCCCTCGATAGACGTAGCGAAACGTCCGAGCCCTCGTCGGACGTATCGAAACGCCCGATCCCTCGTCGGACGTATCGAAACGCCCGATCCCTCGTCGGACGTAGCGAAACGTCCGAGCCCTCGATAGACGTAGCAAAACGTCCGAGCCCTCGTCGGACGTAGCGAAACGTCCGAGCCCTCGATAGACGTAGCGAAACGTCCGAGCCCTCGTCGGACGTAGCGAAACGTCCGAGCCCTCGATAGACGTAGCGTAACGTCCGAGCCCTCGTCGGACGTAGCGAAACGTCCGAGCCCTCGATAGACGTAGCGTAACGTCCGAGCCCTCGTCGGACGTAGCGAAACGTCCGAGCCCTCGTCGGACGTAGCGAAACGTCCGAGCCCTTGATAGACGTAGCGAAACGTTCGAGCCCTCGTCGGACGTAGCGAAACGTCCGAGCCCTCGATAGACGTAGCGAAACGTCCGAGCCCTCGTCGGACGTAGCGAAACGTCCGAGCCCTCGATAGACGTAGCGAAACGTCCGAGCCCTCGTCGGACGTAGCGAAACGTCCGAGCCCTCGATAGACGTAGCGTAACGTCCGAGCCCTCGTCGGACGTAGCGAAACGTCCGAGCCCTCGTCGGACGTAGCGAAACGTCCGAGCCCTTGATAGACGTAGCGAAACGTTCGAGCCCTCGTCGGACGTAGCGAAACGTCCGAGCCCTCGATAGACGTAGCGAAACGTCCGAGCCCTCGATACACGTAGCGAAACGTCCGAGCCCTCGATAGACGTAGCGAAACGTCCGAGCCCTCGTCGGACGTAGTGAAACGTCCGAGCCCTCGTCGGATGTAGCGAAACGTCCGAGCCCTCGTCGGACGTAGCGAAACGTCCGAGCCCTCGATAGACGTAGCGAAACGTCCGAGCCCTCGTCGGACGTAGCGAAACGTCCGAGCCCTCGTTAGACGTAGCGAAACGTCCGAGCCCTCGTCGGACGTAGCGAAACGTCCGAGCCCTCGATAGACGTAGCGAAACGTCCGAGCCCTCGTCGGACGTAGCGAAACGTCCGAGCCCTCGTCGGACGTAGCGAAACGTCCGAGCCCTCGATAGACGTAACGAAACGTCCGAGCCCTCGATAGACGTAGCGAAACGTCCGACCCCTCTTCGGACTTAGCGAAACGTCCGAGCCCTCGTTAGACGTGGCGAAATGCTGAACATCGAACCGACCAACCGATAGCCCGTACCGCGTCAGTGCAACTTGAGTCCTTAAAGGTGAACGCCATCGGTTTTATCCATTAAAGCCTGAGGCCCAATCTCAACCCATAGGGTTTGGTTCTGTCACATCTTTGAGTGTTTGAGTCTCCGGCAGACACGTTGAGCCCTTTATGAACCCAAGTCAGGGTCAGCATTAGATGCAGACTTTGCTCAAGGGAATTACCCACAATTCATAGCAATGTGACGTTAAACACGCAGTTACCAATGGACGCATGGAGCCGTAAAATAAGTTGTATCATTGTAACAACCTGATCGATATGTTTAGGTTTACTGTGCGATGTCACGTCCTGCGTCTCTGCCCTCGCTTCTAAAAAAAGTCCCGCTCTTCTGCAGGTGTTCATGTCTGTGGACGAGCCGGACACCGGGAGCCAGGAGACCCCCGGCGGAGAGGACGGCACCCCCACCATGACCAACCTGGTCCCCCCCGCGGCCCAGCCTCCGGAGGAGCGCCCCCTGGTGGAGTTCGACTCCCCCGACTCGGGCCTCCCCTCCTCCAGGAACTACTCGGTGACCTCTGCTCATTCCCAGATCCTGTCCAGCATCGACGACGGCCAGAGCACGGAGGAGGAGGGGGGCGGGGCCGGGGAGGAGGGCCGGACCTCGGGGGTGCTGGGGGGGGGTTGCATGGGTCCTCTGACCGAGGACAGGCTGTGCAGCCAGCTGGACAAACTGGTGACCAGCGGAGCGGCTGCAGAGACGATATCGCCGTCGCTCTCCTCGTACACGGTGAGTCACGGTGCACGAACAGATGTTTATTGGATCCGACTGATTTACACTGATGTTGCCGATGTTGCTGATGTTGCCGATGTTGCCGATGTTGCTGATGTTGCTGATATTGCCGATGTTGTTTCCGTTGTGCAGATCGAGCTGCTGGACACGGTCGCCCTGAACCTCCACCGGATAGACAAAGACGTGCAGCGCTGCGACCGCAACTATTACTACTTCACCTCGGCCAACCTGGAGAAGCTACGCAACATCATGTGCAGGTGTTTAGAAGAAGAAGATCCTTCCATTAAAACTGCTAAAATTATATAAAATATATATATATATATATATATATATGTGTGTGTATTTATATATATATGTGTGTATGTGTGTATTTATATATATATATATGTGTGTATTTATATATATGTATTTATGTGTGTATTTATATATATATGTATTTAAATATATATGTATTTATATATATATATATATATATATGTATTTATTTATATATTTATATATATATGTATTTATTTATATATATATGTATTTATATGTATATATGTATATATATATATTTATATATATGTGTATATATTTATATATGTATTTATATGTATATATGTATATATGTGTATATATATGTATTTATATATATGTGTATATATGTATTTATATATAGATATGTATTGATATATATATATATATATTTATATGTATTTATTTATATATAGATATATATATATATATATGTATTTATATGTATTGATGTATATTTATACATATTTATTTATTTATTTATATATATATATATATTTATATATATGTATATGTATTTGTTTTTACTACAGTTTTCTATTGCTTATTTATAATACTTGCTTTTGATTTGTTCTATATCTTTACCCTCTGCTGCTGTAATCCTGCAAATTCCCCCACTGCGGGACTAATAAAGGATTATCTTATCTTATCTATTCATTTATACACATGTCTGTCACCTGACTGTCGTATTCAAAGTATTGAACAGAAGAAAATGCAAAGAAGAAACTAATGTGTGGGCTCTGTGTTGCGTCTCCTTCTGCAGCTATGTGTGGGAGCACTTGGAGATCGGCTACGTCCAGGGCATGTGTGACCTGCTCGCTCCGCTCATGGTCATCCTGGACGATGGTGAGAAACAAAGACTCGTCTCACACTTTACATCTCCGTGAATTATTATCGTAAATAGCGCGGATGGAAAAAATACTCGGAAAAAAACACTACCGCTCTTGTCCACGGGGGGCGCCAGAATCAACACGCAACGTGAAAGTTCCCTCGTAGTGACTTCGAGAATAAAACTAATGCTACTTTTCCGCAATGGAATTATCACAGCTTCAAAAACGCATCTTATTAGCCGCAAAAAAAATGTTTTAGCAATGCGTTGGAGTCCCACAGAAACTCTCACGAAACCCCAGTGGTTAGCTAGCTAGCTTCATGTTGTGAACATGGAACTCTCAATAGCCAGAATACATGGTGTCAAAGAAAAGACTACCCTCTCCTGGTCTACGGCTTTAAGCTGAATACAACAATCTATGTAATAGGATCATAGTATAATACATTCGCTTGTATAATATTTGGAGGTGTATGAGGGGGCATACGCCAATAGTGGGAGGGGGTAGCACTATATGTATATATGTGTATGAGTGAGGGTGTGAGGGTGTGTATGTATGTGTGTATGTAAACATATGTATGTGTGTGTGTGTTTGTACGTATGTATATATATATATATATATATATATATATATATATATTTTTTTTTTTTTTGTAAATGTAGCTTTATGTATGTATGTATGTATGTATGTATGTATATACATATATATATATATATATATATATGTATATGTATATGTATATATATATATATATATATATATATGTATATGTATATTTATTTTTATTTTTATTTTTTGTAAATGTAGCTTTATGTATGTATGTATGTATGTATATGTGTGTGTTTGTATGTATATACACATATATATATATATATATGTATATTTATTTTTATTTTTTGTAAATGTAGCTTTATGTATGTATGTATATATATATATGTGTGTGTGTGTGTGTGCACATGCACGCTACATATCCATTTCTGCCCTGTCCTTCAATGTCACTTGTTGTTGTTGTTGTTGTGTTTTTTTATTTTTTTTTATTGCATATCTAAAAAAAAAATCAATAACAATTTGATAAAAAAAAAAAAGAAAAAAAAAAAGAATAAAACTAATAACTAAAGCCATGTTGGGTTTTAATGCGTGGAAATGAAGTGCAGTTATACACCCAGCTGTAGGTCGGCTCACTTAAATCTCTAAACTGACGTCAGTCCGTGTTCCTGAAATTCAAACAGTTATTTGTGTCCATGTGTGAATGTGAGTGTTTAAGTGCTTCCTTTGTTCTCCCTTTGTTCTCCCTTTGTTCTCCCTTTGTTCTCCCTTTGTTCTCCCTTTGTTCTCCCTTTGTTCCTCCTGTGTGTCAGAGTGTCTGGCCTACAGCTGCTTCACTCAGCTCATGAAGAAGATGACGCAGAACTTCCCTAATGGAGGAGCCATGGACACTCACTTTGCCAACATGAGGTCACTGATCCAGGTGAGGACACTCTGTGTGTGTGTGTGTGTGTGTGTGTGTGTGTGTGTGTGTGTGTGTGTGTGTGTGTGTGTGTGTGTGTGTGTGACCCCGTTGACCTTCTCTCCCTCTGGTGTCAGATCCTGGACTCTGAGCTGTTTGAGCTCATGCAGCAGAACGGAGACTACACGCACTTCTACTTCTGCTACCGCTGGTTCCTGCTGGACTTCAAGAGGGGTGAGCGACGCCCCCTTCACCCTCACCCCTTCACCCTCACCCCTCACCCCTTCACCCTCACCCCTCATCCCTTCACCCTCACACCTTCACACCTTCACCTTCACCCTCACCCCTTCACCCTCACCCCTTCACCCTCACACCTTCACACCTTCACCTTCACACCTTCACCTTCACCCTCACACCCTCACACCTTCACCCTCACCCCTTCACCCTCACACCCTCACACCTTCACCCTCACCCCTTCACCCTCACACCCTCACACCTTCACCCTCACACCTTTACCCTCACACCTTCACCCTCACATCTTCACCCCTTCACCCTCACACCTTCACCCTCACACCTTAACCCTCACACCTTTACCCTCACCCCTTCACCATCACCCCTCACCCCTTCACCCTCACCCCTTCACCCTCACACCTTCACCCTCACCCCTTCACCCTCACACCTTTACCCTCACCCCTTCACCATCACCCCTCACCCCTTCACCCTCACACCTTCACCCTCACACCTTTACCCTCACCCCTTCACCCTCACACCTTCACCCTCACCCCTTCACCATCACCCCTTCACCCTAACACCTTTACCCTCACCCCTTCACCATCACCCCTCACCCCTTCACCCTCACACCTTCACCTTCACCCTCACACCTTTACCCTCACCCCTTCACCCTCACACCTTCACCCTCACACCTTCACCCTTACACCTTCACCCTCACCCCTTCACCCTCACCCCTTTACCCTCACCCCTTTACCCTCACCCCTTCACTCTGAATGAAAACAACAACAAGTGTAACCAGTAAAACACCATGAACCATCTCATGTTCATGAGCTACTTTATTACATATTTATTTATTACATCATAAAGTAACAAAGGTTGAATATCCTCTCAGCAATTTTAATTTGGCTGCAAAATATTTAGACTTTCTGTTTCTAAAACATCTAAAAACAAATTCCTCTGAAATCCTCAGATGTTGTACTTTATTATTGTATTTATATTTTATTAGGTTGAAATAGTTAGCTAATAATAATAATAAATATTAGCTAAAAGTAATGATAAATAGTTGAAATAATTTATTAAAAATAATGATAAATAATTTGCTAAAATTAATAATAAATGGTTGAAATAGTTCATTAAGAATAATGATAAATAATTAGCTAAAATTAATGATAAATAGTTGAAATAATTAATTAAAAATAATTATAAATACTTTGCTAAAATTAATGATAAATGGTTGAAATAATTAATTAAAAATAATTATAAATAATTAGCTAAAATAATGATAAATAATTGAAATAGTGAGTTAAAAGTAATGATAAATGGTAGAATGACAGCACGACTAAGAGACCAAGTCGGTGAGGAACATGACGAGTGGTGTGAAGGACATAGTACTTAACTTGAGTATTTATACTTTATGTTCGTTTTCTGTGGGAAGTATGCAACATTAAAGTGATTCTTTGCATCAATAATTATAATCTCATAACTTGATAAATATTATTCTGAAATGGGCCGTTCTGCACAGTGAGTACTTTTACTTTTGGCCCTCTATTTTTATCCCTTTGAATACTTTTGCACTTTTATACAAGTACAAAAGTGCATCACTTTTACTGTATTAATGAAAGTGTGTGTGTGTGTGTGTGTGTGTGTGTGTGTGTGTGTGTGTGTGTGTGTGTGTGCACAGAGCTTCTGTACGAGGATGTGTTCGCGGTGTGGGAGGTGATCTGGGTGGCTCCCAGGATTTCCTCGCGGCACTTCGTCCTCTTTCTGGCTTTGGCCCTGGTCACAGTGTACCGTGACATCATCATGGACAACAACATGGACTTCACTGACATCATCAAGTTCTTCAATGGTAGGAAACACACACGCCGTGTACCGTATGTGTAAAAGTATTTTATTATAGCGTGTGATGATGAAGTCGGGGGATATTATACCATAAAAATGTCATAGTGTAGTATGTTATAAAAAAGTGTCTTGTTATAGTATGACAGAAAAAGTCGTAAAAGAAAATAATATTATAATATGACATAATGGTTCAATTAGTTAGCTAAAGTGGCCAATCGATAAATGGTTGAAATAGTTAGCGAGAGGTAATGATAGTTAGTTAAAAATAAATGATAAATAATTAGCTAAAATTAATGATAAATAGTTAGTTAAAGATAATGACAAATAATTAGCTAAAATGAATGATAAATGGTTGAAAAATATAGCTAAAAATAATGATAAATAATGAGCTAAAATAAATGATAAATGGTTGAAAATTATAGCTAAAGATAATAATAGATAATTAGCTAAGATTTTGGTAAATGGTTGAAATAGTTAGCTACAAATAATGATAAATAATTTGCTAAAATGAATGATAAATGGTTGAAATAATTAATTAATAATAATGATAAATACTTAGCTAAAATTAATGATAAATGTTTGAAATAATTAGCTAGAAATAATGATGAATAATTAGCAGAAATGTATGGTAAATAGTTGAAATACTTAGCTAAAATTAATGATAAATGGTTGAAATAATTAATTAAAAATAATGATAAATAATTTGCTACAATAAATAAATGGTTGAAATAGTTAGCTAAAAATAATTATAAATAATTAGCTAAAATTAATGATAAATGGTTGAAATAATTAATTAAAAATAATGATAAATAATTTGCTACAATAAATAAATGGTTAAAATAGTTAGCTAAAAATAATTATAAATAATTAGCTAAAATTAATGGTAAATAGTTGAAATAGTTAGTTAGCTAAAAATAATTATAAATAATTTGCTAAAATAAATGGTAAATAGTAGAAATAGTTAGCTTAAAAAAAGGTACGGGAGCACTTAAGAACTACATCCTCTCCCTAACTGTGAGTCTGATCCACAGAGATGGCCGAGCGTCACGATGTCCAGCATATCCTGAAGGTAGCGCGTGAGCTGGTGCACAAAGTCCAGTCTCTGATGGACAACAAGTGACTCTAGAGGAGGAGGAGGAGGAAGAGGAGGAGGAGGAGGAGGAGGAGGAGGAGGAGGAGGAATGGGAGGATGCAGAGGGGGGTCCGACTACGGGACCCTCGGCTCTTCCTCTCATCCCTCAGAGAGACAAAGAGTGTTTCTGGGCCTCCGCCTCATCCAGAGCCGGGTCCGTGGGAGCCCGGGTTCTCCTCCTGCCCAGGTGAGGGCCCTGGAAGTCGGGGGTGTGTGGGGGGTGGGGAGTGGGGGGGGGGTGGGAGCGCTGCAGGACGCGAAGCTCGGCCCTCGATCTGTTTACATTTTACCTTCACATGGAATGCCCATGGTGTCCGTACAGACATGTGGATTTGTCTGCATGCTTGTGAGTTTGATCACACTATCAACACATCCCCCCCTTCCCCCCCCTCCTCCCAGTCCTTCAGAGCTTGGGTACGCATGAAAACACACACACACACACACACACACACGCACACACACACACACACACCTCTCTTTCCTGACTCTGAACCAGAACCTGTCAAACGCTCGTCTGGAAAGGCTTCTCAGTCTTTCAGACTCCTCCGTGTAATACCAGCGGCGGCCACCAGGGGAACAGGATCTAGGGAGCAGAGGACGAAGCCACGAAGAAGTTTTCATCAGTGACCAAACGGACTGTGCCAACTACCCTTTTTTTCCGTGAGTGTTTTCTACAACAAGCATGTGTGTTTTTACCCCCCCAAGAGTTCATTACCACACAAATGTTGCCTTTTTATCAGTAACAGCCCAAGGTACTCGGTTGCACTTTTCTTGGTGAGGATTTCCTTCAGGGTGCCCGTGAAAGGCCTCACCTCGAGGGCCGGAGGCGCCGCGAGAGGCCAAACTGTTGAGAGGAACTCGGGGGATGAGTTGCAGCCGCGTTCCCTGAGGTTTGACGCGTGTTTGATCCTCGTTCCCGGGACGGAAGAAACAAGTCGAGGCAAACGCACGCCGGCCTTCCTCCTTATTTTAGGGTTTCTGTTCAAGCTCGTTTTTTTAAGGATGATATGTTTTTAAGAATACACATCTTAAAATGTCACCGCCTTTAAGGATTTAGTGTTATTCAACACCGTTTAGTTTATTACGTTGGGAAACACAAATTTAACACTTTAAAACACAATTTCGGAGACATTTTATGACTCAGAAACAATTTAAATCGTGAAGAGTTTGGAGCTTTTCAAAGATTTCTTGTTGACTGAAGCTTAAAAAGGACCAATAAATCGAGTATTAGCGTTATAGATTCAAAAATGAAAAGAAAGTAAGTATTCATAAAGTAAGGCTGGCATTCATTTAATGTTTACGTCAACAAGTCCCATAAAAAGACCAAACGTTTTAAACCCTCATGACCTTTGATTCCTACTAAAGCCGTGCATCTTTAAAAACTCATTTTACGTAACGTTTCATTAAAAGCAAAACCAAAAGGCTCAGTAATCTGTTTTTAGGGAGGATTAATATGCATTTGCTGCTGTTCTTTGTATTTACAGCAGCAAGTTTCCCTGATTTAAAAATATATGTCACACTCTTCCCTGGATTTCTTGCCATACATTTTTTTTTATCTTAAAAACTGACTTCTTAAGAGTATAATATATACTGTCTTTATTTGACCTGAGACTATTTCCGGGAATAACTATGACATGCAGCCATTTCAGCCATTTTACCAGACGATTGAACATTAAAGTGGCAATCTTCTTGTTTTAGTGATAATAAATAGTAGAGGCGCACACAGACACTAATAATGTAAATGAAGCATCATGTCACACAGTTCATTGTGTTTCATTGGTGACTTTTTTGCAGTAGAGCTCTATGGCACAGATAAATATGATATATGAGACCAGGCGTCAACCTCCAGGTCTGCAGAGTGAAGCCGATGCTTCATGTCTTAAAGCTGCATTCTCTCTCCTGACCACCAGGGGTGACTCCTCTGGTTGTATAGAAGTCAAAGCTTCATGTGTTAAAGCTGCATTCTCTCTCCTGACCACCAGGGGGGACTCCTCTGGTTGTATAGAAGTCAAAGCTTCATGTGTTAAAGCTGCATTCTCTCTCCTGACCACCAGGGGGCGACTCCTCTGGTTGTATAGAAGTCAAAGCTTCATGTGTTAAAGCTGCATTCTCTCTCTTGACCACCAGGGGGCGACTCCTCTGGTTGTATAGAAGTCAAAGCTTCATGTCTTAAAGCTTCATTCTCTCTCCTGACCACCAGGGGGCGACTCCTCTGGTTGTATAGAAGTCTATAGAAAATGACTCTACTTCTCTCTTGATTTATTCCCTCAGTAAACATTGTAAACATGAGTTTATGTCTCAATCTCTAGTTTCAAGTCTTCTTCAATACAGCATGATGTTCATTTAGTAAATTATGGTCCATTTAGAGTCAAACAGACCATAAAGCAGGGGATGCTTTAGGGGCGGGGCTACAAGGTGATTGACAGGTCGACACCAGAGACGTATACGGCGTCTCTACGTCACTCCTTCACAAATATGGTCACTTCCTGTTCACTGGTTGCAAAAATCCAAGATGGCGACGGCCAAATTGCCGAACTCAAGGCTTCAAAACATCAGTCCACAAACATCATCTACACACACACACACGATACATTCATTGATTTGTTGATAATTGGAAAACATCTAAACATTAGCAGCCTTTTCCTTTACATGAATCCATGCTTTCCTTCGGAACGAGAGACAAACACGCATCCATCAGCGCCGTCGGGAAAAGCGGTTGCAATCGCCCGCGTGTTCTCCTCCCGTCTCTGAAGACCGAACCCGACTCGGGAACCTTGATTGGTTTCAACGACAAACCTGAGAAGAAGCCGCTCTCTAACGCCAAACTCCCTCCAGTGTTTCAGCGAATCAGTATTCACAGGCAGCGGCACAGAGTCCGTTCACGTTCTGCGTCCCCCCCAAAAAAAAAAAAGGGGGAGGAGCCTGGGAAATGTTTTTTGATACGTCGGCGCGTGTGTGTGTGCGAACCCTTTCCCTCCGACCTTTTACCCCCGTCTCCTTGAAATAGGAAATGTCCCAACACGGCTGCATTACGATTGGTCATCCAGCACGGACCTGCACCTGTGATCCAAGTGCCAAGAGTCTTCCCCAAATCCTGAAAGTGTACTGTAGTCATTCGGGCTCTCTGATTCGCTAGTTTGATCCCGGGGGCGGGGCCTCACCGGCCAGAGCTTTTTTTCTTCCAATCAGGACGTTGTGTACCAAAGCCTTGAAAACAGCCCCCTTCTGTGGCATGACGACAATGTGCAATTTCATACTGCATCTTGAAGACTGACTGTTTACTATGTGCGTGAAATATTTTTGAAAATGGTGATTCTTGGATTCTTTAACTACTGTGCAATTTCTGTCGTTTTGAGAAAAATTCATCAAAGTCTATATTGCTGTAAATACGAACCCGAAAGCCCAATATTTCTATGAAGACAGTCGGAAAACATATATATATATATATATATATATATATATATATACGTGTATATATACGTATATATATATATATATATAACTTATTTTGAGATCTATTTTTTATGTTGGTTTTAGCAGCACTAGTTGGAGGTGTGTTCTGTGCAGAAATGCAGAATGTGTGCAGACTATGTTACACGTTGACTGTTAAGTGTTTCTTTCTCAATGTTGTGCACTGACTTCAAAACTTTCAAATTTCTATTTATTAAGAGAGACAACGATTGCATTGCTGACTATGTATTGGTAAGGATGTATTGCCTTGAATGTAATGTATTATTAAATAAGAGGTTGTTCATTACTGGGCTTCTCTTTTCATTTTAACTGGTTGATGATCTGTGACTCTGTGTTTCCTTTTTAAAGACATGAACGAGGTGAAAGCTGATAATAACATGTAGCAGAACTACAATATGACTTTTAAATTAAATAACACTAAAAAACGTTTTGACTTTTCCATTGCAGACAATACCGGGACATTTTTTTATGTCACACTATACTTTTTTTTATACTTTCTTAATACAAACTATACATTCTTATGACTTTTTTCGACATAGTATAGGATGATATTTCATGTATTTTTTTACTGACATACTTTGTTTTTTTATGACTTTTTAAAACATTTTATACTCTAACTTTTCTCAACTTCTTCTGACATACTGTGTCTATTTAAGACTTTTTTTGACAGAATATTAATACTTTTAAAATACTTTTTTATACATACTATTCCATGCCAATTTTTTTTACATACTACTGATTACCTTTTTTTTATGACACACAAAACTATGACTCTTTAGCTTTTTACTTTTTAAGACATACTATGTAATTCCTTTAAAAATATATATACTGTGAGTTCTTATTACATTCTTTACACAGATTGTTTTTTAAATAATTAGAGTAAGATTATTTAATTACCTTACTTACATGTTTTACTTTTAATGCCACACTATACTACCATTTTTTGACACAACTGTCTTTTTATAATATACTTAAAGTTATTACTTTTTTTTACATACTATACTGTGGATTTAGTAAGATTTAGTACAACTATATTATGATTTTATGACATTAACTTTTTGACACACTATAGTACATAGTATGGTATGATTATTTATTTCTTTACATTTTAATAACATACTACCATGACTTATTTTTACATTTGAATTAAATACTATATACTAGTAATTTCTTGCATATTAATGAAAGTTTTGACATTTCTGTACGTCAGAATAAAGTTAATGATCCAAACTTTTATTTACTTTTATCTTCATGCATGCAAACAAGCAAAAGGTCACTTGAGGTTGATTATTGATTTTTGGTTCAAAATGCATCTCTTCCAACCAATTGCGGTCCAATCTTCAGGATTTACTTCAACACACACAAGAATAAAGGCACGAACTGAGGTTGCAGACATCATTCTGGGTTAAACAGCTGGACACACATTTTAGTCTGTCAACATTATACGGAAATAAATCAATAAAGAGTGGCAGCAGCACTGGGATTAATATATTTCCATTCCATTCAAAATAAGATAAGATAATCCTTTATTAGTCCCGCAGCGGGGGGATTTACAGGATTTACAGCAGGATAGGGTAAAGTGCAAACAAGAGACACAGTAAAAAGAAACGAGATCAAAACAAGTATTATAAATGAGCAAATAAGCAATAAAAAACTGTAAATAATCCACAATAACTAAAATATTGTGTATACAGACAGAATAACTGTTGTAACTATTATTGCACAGTGTATTTATACTGCACAGGCTTTAAGAGAGGAGAAAGTGACACCTGGAGGATGCCAGCTGCCATTATTAAAACCCCAAAAGCAGCGTGGTAATAAGAACGGGGTTAAACGAGGTCTGTGGGGTACTGCACATGCGCAGTGTGACTGGAGCTGCGACGCTGGAGGGTGACGGAAGAGGGCGCTGAAATCAAAGGGAATGGCGTCCGCTC
>JACSYO010001496.1:272500-280000 GCA_016806645.1 Ophiodon elongatus
CGTCTCCTCCTCCTCCTCCTCCATGTGGGACTCCTTCTCCTTCAGAGGAGAACCTCCCGCCTGCTGAACGTCTTTGGATATTTTCGGCGCTTTGACCGACAGCTCGTCGTCGTCGTCTCTCGAAGCCGAGACGTTCGTCGCGCCGGACGAAGGAAGAGGCAGCTTGGCCCTCACCGAGGTCATCATGTCCCTCACCGCGGCGGCGTACAGCCGGCCCACGTGGGCCCAGCCGTCGGCCGACAGCCAATGGGAGCAGCTCGACCCGCAGAGCAGCTGCAGGGCCCGGAGCAGGAGGACGGACAGGCGGAGGTCGCGGGAAAACCCCCTCAGGTCCAGCAGGGGCAGGTAGTCCACGTACTCCAGAGAGAAGGGGACGTGGAGCCGACCCGAGCCGATCAGCTGCCTCAGGGCCCCCAGCAGCCGGGTCCACTGGGAGGCGGAGCACCAGGGCAGCGTCTGGGTCAGCGCCACCAGCAGGCCCTTGCTGAACATGCCCACGTGGTCGGGCCGGCGCTGGTCCAGGGAGAGACGGGTCAGCATGGTGGACCGCAGGGAGTCGGACGCGGAGCAGCACTCCATCCAGGCCAGCAGACCCGTGCCCTGGCCGTACTGAGGCAGGTCCGAGCCCAGCCACTCCTGCAGAGGCGGGGGGGACGGAGACACATCAGCTGGGTTCGGGTTAAAGGGGCGGAGCCTAAAACCTACGCAGAGTCCGAGGGCACCGCCCCCTTTTATGGCACCATGTCTCAAGATATTTAATAATATAATCCCTCCCTCCCTTCATCTGTATGCACGCATGTTCCACTGCGACTACCATTATTATTATTACTCACATTTATACTACTATTACTGTTAATATTCCTACTTTTATTATAATGATTCTGTTATAGACATTGCTTCTGTTGTTATTAGTAGTCATTCTACTATTACTACTCATCATATGTATTATTTTGTCATATTGATTGATTATGATTGATAATCATATTGATTGATTATACAACCAGAGGAGTCGCCCCCTGGTGGTCAGGAGAGAGAATGCAGCTTTAACACATGAAGCTTTGACTTGATAGTCTGTTTGACTCTAAATGGACCATAATTTACGAAATGAACATCGTGCCGTATTGAAGACTTGAAACTAGAGATTGAAACCAGACGAGCTCCTACCTGCTCAGGTAGATCACACACCGTCAGCAGAGACGAGGGAACCTCGTTTTTAAAGTGTTCCCCCCAAACGGGCTTCAGGTGGAAACGGACGGTCCAGTCCAGCTCCCCCGTTTTGCTGTAGAGCCAGAACAGAGCTCTGGACCAGCGGCTGGGGGCCGCCGCCACCTCGGCGCCCACCACCCGGCCCAGCGTGGTCAGCACCGCCACCAGCAGCTCCTTGGTGTCCATGGACCAGCGGGGGGCGCCGTCCTCCGGCTGCTGCTCCCAACACCTGCACGGATACGGGTCGGAAAATCAAAAAAACAACGAGACGGCACGCGGATCCGGAAATCGGAGGCCACGAGGAGGAACGCGGACCACAAACCTGAGGGTCTGGTTCTGCAGCTGAGCCAGAACGTAGAGGAGCGGGAAGGGGGAGCAGTCCAGAACCCAGTGGGGACCCGAGGCCGGATCCTGGACCTCCACGGACAGAGCGGTCTGGAGGAGCTGCAGGCTCAGTTCTACGTCTACGGAGCGTTGAGCTGCAAGAAAAACACAGAGGCACGTTGGAGCAAAGTTTATAATATTTGGTGATTGGCAAATCAGTAATCAAGTAAAAATGATTTTGAAATAAAAAGCGAGAAAGAGTGTATCAAAATAAATTACTGTGTGATAACTGAAACCACACATAAGAGACTGATAAGAAATGTTAACTGATAGGATTCTTACAAACCAACAAGCAACCAATTTATTATCTTGCATGCTTTAAATTTGTTTGACCTAATGTACAAAGGCCATAATGATTTGTAAAATGATGAAAATATTTATTAGAAATGGTTTATGGTTAATTTTAAATTATGGAATATTTGTGAGAATCACAGACTAGCAAATATAAATATGGCAAGACGTGTTCTTTAATATTAATATCTAATTCATTCATTAAAAAAGGAAAATCAGCATCACAATGATGGAGCAATCTCATTTAAGGGCACTTATAAACTGAAAGACTTCCTAAAAGATTCAGTAATAATAATAATAATAATAAATGTATTTCGTAAAGGCCCTCAAAAGGCCCTTCACTTGGTAAAAACTGTGACAGTAAAAGCAATAAAACAAAGCAAATAAATGACATTACAACAAGTAAATAAAATAAATAAATAAAAAAGTGACATAACATTTGAGCTTGGGAAGAGCTGGAATAGTTTTAAAGCATGAACTCACCCGTAGTGGAGAGGTTGGGCAGGACGAAGATGTTCACGACCTCCTGAGGACTCAGAAAGCTCCGCCTCCTTTCTCCTTCTCCTTCTTCCTCGACCGGCGTCATCAGGAGGCCCAGGTACTCGCGGAGCTGCTCCTTCTCATTGGCCGACAGCGACTTGGTCCCGATCGTCTCCCGTAGACACCTGCAGAGCAGAGCCTCCTTCCCTTCGTCCTTCCCTTCGTCCTTCCCTTCGTCCTCCTCCTCCTCCTCCTCCTCCTCCTCCTCCTCCTCCTCCTCCTCCTCCTCTTGGCTCCTTGCTTCCTCTCCTCGCCCCCCGTGTCCTCGGAGTCCAGGCAGCTGCTGCAGGATTCTGGCCATGAGGGAGAAGGCGCCTTTGTTGAAGACAGCCGAGTGGCAGCACGACCTCAGAGTCGCCTCCGGGTTCTGGAACGCGACCCGGGCGACCAACGCCGCGGCCGTGTTCAGGTTGCCCTGCGAGGCCGCCGCCCCCTGGATGATGCAGTTGAAGGCCATGTTCAGCTCCTGCTCGAAGCCCTCGGTGACGGCGGGGGGGACGCGGCGCCCGAAGAAGCCCCGGCCGGAGAGCCTCAGCGCGGCCGCCAGCGCCGCGTTCTTCTCTCGCAAGGAGAGCGAGGAGAAGATGTCGGCGACGACTTTCATCAGCCTCCTGCAGCGGCCCACGTCGGGGCGGTCGGCGCCGAGCTTCCCCGCGAGGGCGGAGGTCAGCGCGACGAGGGCGTCCAGCTGCTGGAAGGCCGCCCGGTTCTTCTCCAGGCAGTCGGTCCACAGGGCGTCGCTCGCGACCCAACTCTTCTCGCGGGCGAACAGCAGCGCCACGCCGCGGTAGTCCTCCAGCCGGTGGTCGATGATGGCGGCGGCGACCCTCATGTCGACCTCGGGGCTGCTCGCCGTCGCCGGGAACGCCAGCGACTCCAGCAAACTCCTCAGCGCGCCCTCGTTCTGCTCGCCGTCGTCCGTTTGAGTCCCGGTGTCGGGCGCGTCCGCTCTCTGCAGAGCGACGAGGATTCGTCGGACGCTCTGCTGCAGCTTGAACGCCGAGCGGCTCGGTGCGGAGGCGGCGCTCACGTCCAGCAGCCCGCCGCGTCGCCAAAACTCAGCGACGTCCGTTACGATCCTCGACGCCTCGGCGAGCTTCGTCCCGCCGGGTCGAAACCGCGACGGCGCGCGAGACGCCCGCTCGTCTCTCTGAGCCTCCCGGAGGAGCTCGGGGCTGAGCTCCTCGCCGCTCGCCTCTCGGAGGCCGACGACTTTGGACAGGATGTGCAGCTTCTCTCTGGCGGGAAGCGCGTCCGCGGCGTCCGCCAGGAAGGCCGTGTGCAGAGCGTCCAGAGCGACGGCGAGCGCCTGCAGGCAGAGGTCTGTCGTAGAGACGTGGTCTTTCAGGGCTGCGAGTGCGCGTAGGAGCACGTGGAGGACGTCGGCGGGCGGCGGCTCCGCCACGTCGAGCTTTAACCTCTTGGCGCCCTGAGGGCCGGAGGACCCGGACGCCAGGCGGGCGTATTGTCTGGCGAACACGGCCTCCGTGCCGTCCTCTCCTCCGGCCTCCTGCTCGTCCCGGCCCTTCCACAGCTCCCACCACACCTCCAGGAAGAGGCGGGCGTCGTCCTCTCCGGCGGGGCCGCTCCTCGCGTGTCGCGCCAACGCTTCGAGCTCGGCGCAGATGTGAGACGGAGGGAGGGACGAGAGGAAGCCGGCGAATATCCGAGCGGACGCCGTCGACTTCACCAGCTCCAGCAGGACGACGCGGTTGAGCTCGGGGAGGCCGTTCTGGAGGGGGAAGAGGGGGTTCTCCCTCCAGGCGGTCTCCACGTCCTCGCCGGTCTCCCCGCTCAACACCTTCAGCCACACGGCACAAACCACTTTCTTCATCCAGACGGCGGCCGACGCTCCACCGAGGTCGGCCCGTCCGCAGATTTCTCCGACGGCCTCCAGGACCGGGCGGCCCACGCGGCTCCAGTCCGCCTTCTGGAGGGAGGACAGGGACGAGGGGAGACACCGTTTATCGGCCAGGAGGAAAGCCCCGTGAAGGACCGCCGCATCTGGGAGAAGAGGAGAATACTTCATTCGTTCACTCCATAGCGGCCCCTCCCTCTAGAACTCTGTACGCTCCTACAGAGCCTCTCCATAGTGGCCCCTCCCTCTGGAACTCTGTACGCTCCTACAGAGCCTCTCCATAGCGGCCCCTCCCTCTGGAACTGCACTGACCTTTCTATATTCAAAACACAAATCAAAACCCACCTTTTCAGAAGTGCTTTTAATTTATGACTATTGTCTGTTCCATGTTTTTAATGTATAGATCTTTTATGATGATTTTAATGTTTTGTAAAGTGCCTTTGAGAATTGTGAAAAGCGCTATATAAATAAAATGTATTATTATTATTACTACAGGTAAGAAGACGGCCATGTGCACAAGTAGTGTTTCAACTAAAACTGAATTTCATCCTGGATTCATCTGCAGATTATTGTCTGCATGAAACTTTTCGTCTATAAAATGGAAGAATTGTTTTTATTTTTTTAGATCCCAAGGTGCCGTCAACAAACAGTCCAAAACCAAAAGATAATAACAATAATAATAATAAAAAAGAGGTTTGTTTTACTATCAAATATCACAAATGAAAGCAGCAACATTAAATGCCGAACTCAGTAAATGAGTTTTAAATTGATTAATTATCATCGTAGTTAATCTGTCGATTGACGAATCTATTGCTCAAATAATTGACGCACCAACTATGAATGACTTCCATCATTTATCTTAAACTATAAATAATAGTTTACCATAATTACTCTCATAGACTCTGGTTTAATGTTGTTTTTCTAATATGTACCTGGCAGAACATTTCTAAACATACTATGGGAATTGTTGCAAGCCATTTTTAATATGGCATAATAATACATTAATTCATAAAATGTGATTGTTAGATTTCGGTTTTCCTCTCAATCTTCTGTCAAAATAAATAAATAGAACAATATTTTTTTGTTAAAGCTGATACTTTCCCCACATTATACCAAATGTTAAATAACTCCAATTAAATTTAGACAACACGTCATTGCTAACAAACAGAGCAGCCAATAATAAAACATTTCAATTAAATGGACATTAAATGTCACATTTTCCATTAATGTAAGGTTGTACTACTTTTTAATTATTATAAAAAAAATGCAAACAAACGTTTAACTTCCTCAAGTTTAGTAAGATCATAAACAAATCAAGCACAAAAATGATAGTAAATGATAATAATTAATAATAAACGAACACAACAGTTAATATTACCTTTGTTCATCTTCAACGTCATCGCTGCATTTAATTTAATTTAATTCAACAGTTCCCGCGCGTGTCGGTCAGAATAATCTGTCGAATAAACTAACCGTTATGTATATTGTATATATATATAATATATACATAATATATACATAATATATATATAATACCGTCTCTCAAACAGTTGATTCTGGCAACATAACTCGCTTTTCACACGTTTTCGTGTCAACAACTTCGTATCAAGCGCTTCCGCTGTTCCGCGTCAACGTGTCTCAGAAAACAAGAGGGACCCGTGTGACGTCACAGCGCCGCCGCAGGACGGAGGTGGTACTGCAGGTTTTCCGAAGAAAAAAAACAAGAAAGGCGCGGGAAGACGTCACAGCGCCGCCGCAGGACGGAGGCGGTACTGCAGGTTTTCCGAAGAAAAAAAACAAGAAAGACGCGGGAAGACGTCACAGCGCCGCCGCAGGACGGAGGCGGTACTGCAGGTTTTCCGAAGAAAAAAAACAAGAAAGACGCGGGAAGACGTCACAGCGCCGCCGCAGGACGGAGGCGGTACTGCAGGTTTTCCGGCGTAGAAGAAAGAAAACAAGAAAGGACGCGGGAAGACGTCACAGCGCCGCCGCAGGACGGAGGCGGTACTGCAGGTGCAGCAACAACAAAACAACAAAACCGCCTGTTAAATAACCTTTACCCCATAATAAAATAGCCGATAAATGTTTCTGGAGCCACAATAAAGATGTGCTTTATCCTTTATGTCCTTAATGTACCTGTAACGAGGTATTCACTGTGTGATCGGGTGGTGTAGTTGCGATCTTGTTGCTTCATCGTACACATGCAGTTGTGCATGACGTTTTTGTATTTTTATTTTTTCCTGTGGTCTAAAAGTAAAGACTTTTAGAGCTCGCCCCTCCCATCTCATTATTAAAGCTGCACCAGTGTGTCACACATTGGTTTACACCAAATATAAATGACTTATTCAACAATATGTACGACACAAACACTTAATATTCCAATTTCCTCATGTGTTGTGTGCCTTTTAAAAGGGTTTTGTCAGAAACATTTGATTTGCATAAACACGTGACAGGAGAGAGGCAGGCAAAGCAAGTTTTTTTTCCTGTGAAATGAAAGTGAAAGTATCTTCTCAAACGGCGGACAGCTCGGTGTGGAGGTGCTGCAGCGACGAGTCATGAGTCTGCTCCTGAAGATACTCGGATACTTGTGTCTGTGTGCAGGTACGTTGTTGTCTTCGGCTTTGTTCCGGACTCAAGTTTTATTACAGCTAGTGGAAGGCATGGATGAAGTGACTGTACTACAAACATGTACTATACTATACTATACTGTACTGTACTATACTATACTGTACTACACTCTACTGCACTATACTACACTAATACTGTACTGTACTACACTCTACTGTACTATACTACACTAATACTGTACTGTACTATACTATACCGTACTATACTGTACTGTACTATACTACACTAATACTGTACTGTACTATACTAATACTGTACTATAATACACTATACTACACTAATACTGTACTATACCCAGGAATTCCCCAGAAAAACTTTGAGGCCCCCTCATGTGCTCTAATGGGATCCCTAAATAAATACTATACTGTACTTTATTTAACTTATTTTTCTACTATAGTAGCCTGCAGTACTCCACACTTTGCTGTACGACAGTAATACTTCACTATACTGTACCTTACTGTACTATACTGTACTATACTGTACTATCTGCAGTACTCCACACTTTGCTGTACTACAGTAATACTTTGCTGTACTACAGTAATACTTCACTCTACTGTATGTCATCTCGCTGTACTGACTGCGTCTCTCTCAGG
>JACSYO010001496.1:285000-317500 GCA_016806645.1 Ophiodon elongatus
GTTGTTGTTGCTGCTTTGATTTAGCTCATTCTGAAAAAACAACAACTTGATTGAGTAAATGATTCTGGATGAACATCAATACACACATTATAACTGGTTCAAAGGTTCCATGTCGAGCTTGTTGTTGGGTGTCAGCGCCCTCTAGTGGGCCTCCGATGTACTTCCAAATGGTTAAAATTATTAAAAAACATATAAATATATCGTCATTTTAAATGCTAGTTTTTTTTCATCTAAATTTGCTTAAGAATTCACATAAATAAATAAAAAACGTCAAATTTAATTGCGTAATTTCGATGACCAGCTACGTTTGAATATCACCAAGCCAATCAACACACGTCCAGTTGTTTTGCCATGTTAGCCAGTTAATAATAATAATTATAATAATTATAATAATAATAATATTAACTTTATATTTTATACAGCACCTTTAAAAACAGTGAGGTTTAACGAGACAAACGAAGGTAGAAGTTAAACCGATCAATACGAGAAGAAAACAAACTAATAAATAAAAGAAATAATTTCGTAAATTAAAATTAAAATAATATAACGCAGCGGAGCGACGACATCAGGCTGTGGAAGTGGGTTTTAATTAAGAAGTGATTTGAAAGAGAAGTTAACCAAAACATGTTGATGAGTAAATGTGACCTTGAATACTTTAAATATGGATCCTCAATGTCAGTAAAGGGTGAGGAGCAGAATATTTATTTTTTGGCTCATTACAGCTGATATTTACAGCCTAGTTTATGTTTTTAAATTGTTGTTTTTTGTTTGTTTTACTTGTTGTTTTAACATTGAGAACTCGTGGTTTAAAAAACTTTAATGGGGAAGCAGAAGAAATTTTTATGAAAGCCAAACTTGAAGACGTAATCAGGCACATTCATTACAGCTGACATGCGTTCACATTTCATTTTCTCTCCTTTTTTTAAATATTTCTTCACGTCATGTTGTGTTTTTTCTGTCCTCGTTTATTTGGGAATGTGATCCCCGTAAATGTTTTAACGGTGGAGCAAAGCTTCTACGTACTCAGGACGTGATTTGAAATAAAAACATTTGAAAAAAATCGGATTTGCTCTTGATTTACGGGAAAAAGGGAAACGCACTCAACACACATTTCTTCACGTGCGTTCGGACCACAGCAGATTGTTTTGAGTACAAATAAAATCGTCGTGAGTTGGAATGTTTTAACTGGAGCGAGAGAAAAAAAGCCCAAAAGGCCGTTGAGTTTCTCTCCCGACGCCACAGAGAATTATAAATGGTGGACGAACTGAGCGACTCCGTCTGTGAGCACCCGGAGGTGAACGACGGAACGAACACGGACGAGGGTTTGGAGAACGAGAATAATGATGAAGCAGCGAAGGTGTGCGGTAAATATCAATCTGTATTTAAGAAGTGGACGTCTCATCGGTTTGTGGATGTTTTGAAGCCTCGAGTTCTGCGTTCTGGCCGTCGCCATGTTGTTTTTTGCAACCAGTGAACAGGAAGTGACCATATATGGACTGAGGAGGACGTAGAGACGCTGTATACGTCTCTGGTGTCGACCTGTCAATCACCTTGTAGCCCCGCCCCTAAAGCATCCCCTGCTTTATGGTCTGTTTGCAGCTTTAACACATGAAGCTTTGACTTCTATACAACCAGAGGAGTCGCCCCCTGGTGGTCAGGAGAGAGAATGCAGCTTTAACACATGAAGCTTTGACTTCTATACAACCAGGAGTCGCCCCCTGGTGGTCAGGAGAGAGAATGCAGCTTTAACACATGAAGCTTTGACTTCTATACAACCAGAGGAGTCGCCCCCTGGTGGTCAGGAGAGAGAATGCAGCTTTAATGCAGAACCGGAGGTGGCCGCCTTGTTGTCTTCTCTCGTTGGCTTTTAAGGGCGAATATTCGCGAGTTGCAAAATAAAAATAAAAACACTGCAGTCATATTTGTTCGAGTTACGAGAGGCAAAAAAATCCGCTTCTCAATTCGGCCTGAACACATCTTTATAACCTCAACGACACACACACAGTGCGTTTGAGTGAGAACACACTGAATCTTACTAGTTTGTTTACAAGAAAATACCTTCTTCGCTTAAAAAACACACATCATCTGCCCCCATAAAAACTGTCTTGCTCCTAAACCGCCTCTTTAGAAGAAAAAGTAATTCTTGGAACGTTTTAAAAATCATCAGACCAAAAACGATCAAATGTCGCTCTCCCTTTAAAGCCACGCTCAACTCTGCACGCACTCAAGTAAAAAAAATAAATAAATCAAAGCTCCTTGTAAAAACCTCTCTGCTTTTCGTATTACGTGCCGCCTCCGCGCTCTCTCATTAGAAACACACTCAGTAAAACATGCCGAACCTCACGGCTCGTATATGTCAGCCGTCAGCCTTGAAGTGGACCGATGGAGATGAAGAGGAGCTCGAAGACTCACCTAAACTGGTCAGTCAGGTCTGAGTCCATTTACGGGGATAAACAGGGCTTTGCTGAGACTGAGACCAGATGTGTGTGTGTGTGTAGATGTGTATATGTGTGTGTGTGTGTGTGTGTGCCCCGAGGGGTGAGTGTGTGTGTGGCCCGGGTTTGATCACAAATGTTCAGAGAAGATCAAAAGAAAAAGAAAACTGTTTTGAACGCCGCCATAAAACAGAGAAAAGAACAAAAAACCGGCCTTTAAAACTTCACATAAAGCTCCTCGACTCGCTCCCGATCGAGTCTCCTTCGGCCCCGAGCCCGATCCACATCCGTTAATATTCCAGTCGAGACGTATTAACGTTGATTCAATATTTATCTGACATTTTAAAATACCAGCTGGAGCCTTGTTAGCGCAACCTCCGGTTCTAAAGAGTGAAGCCAAAGCTTCATGTGTTAAAGCTGCATTCTCTCTCCTGACCACCAGGGGGCGACTCCTCTGGTTGTATAGAAGTCAAAGCTTCATGTGTTAAAGCTGCATTCTCTCTCCTGACCACCAGGGGGCGACTCCTCTGGTTGTATAGAAGTCAAAGCTTCATGTGTTAAAGCTGCATTCTCTCTGACCACCAGGGGGCGACTCCTCTGGTTGTATAGAAGTCAAAGCTTCATGTGTTAAAGCTGCATTCTCTCTCCTGACCACCAGGGCGACTCCTCTGGTTGTATAGAAGTCAAAGCTTCATGTGTTAAAGCTGCATTCTCTCTCCTGACCACCAGGGGGCGACTCCTCTGGTTGTATAGAAGTCTATAGAAAATGACTCTACTTCTCTCTTGATTTATTCCCTCAGTAAACATTGTAAACATGAGCTTATGTCTCAATCTCTAGTTTCAAGTCTTCTTCAATACAGCATGATGTTCATTTAGTAAATTATGGTCCATTTAGAGTCAAACAGACCATAAAGCAGGGGATGCTTTAGGGGCGGGGCTACAGGGTGATTGACAGGTCGACACCAGAAACGTACACGGCGTCTCTACGTCACTTCCTGTTCACTGGTTGCCAAAATCCAAAATGGCGACGGACAAAATGCCGAACTCAAGGCTTCAAAACATCAGTCTTGGTGACGTCACCATGACTACGACCACTTCCTATGTACAGTCTGTGGGTCAGACTGTACCAACGGCTCTTTATTCACACACTCGCTGGTTACCTATAACCTGATCCTCGATAAGGATCCAACAAGCATGAAGGACGCAGCTCGAGCTACAAAACAAACGACATCCGGGGATCGGGGTGTGTGTGGTTCACTGTATCCACGGCCTCGAGCACCGGCCCTGGCTCGCCTCTCACGAACAAGCTCATCGTCTCACGGATCCGTGATGAAGTCACTGTAATCAGAACGGGTGAAACATTTGTTTCCCAACGTCCAGCCGTTTCTCAGGAATAATCTTGGTTTTGTTGTTTCCCCCCCCTGAACCCGAACCCGCGTGATAAGTTCTGTTCTCTTTGAAAGAGATGGATGTTTTATAACTGTGACTCTGACCCAGGACCCAACCAGTCCCACCAGGCTTTCCACAGATGATACAAATATAGATGCTTTTGTTTTCCACTGAAGAAGCCAAAGCCAAAGATTTCTGCCTATTCTCATTACTTCTTTATTTGGTTTCCATGCCAGATATAGTATCCAGTATTCCCACAGTGTTTAACTACCGTCAGTGTGGGAAAACCTCTCAAACGCCATGACGTCACATGATCTATGTTGGGCAATCTCTGTTGCCTCTCAACGACTCTGACCATGGTGGCGGCTGACAGTGTTATCAGACGGCAACTGGTCTTCGCAGAATCATTTTTCTCAGGAATAACGTGTCATGCTTAGGTTTATATTTTTTTTGGGAGTTTGCACGATGCAACATCTGCAGCTTTCTGGCACAGATTGCTTTACAATAGGAAGTGCAGGCAGTTTTTTATGAATAAAAGGCTCAAATACATTTGTGCAGGCAGAGGACCAACTATGGACAGGAAGTGATCATATTAGGACTGAGGAGGACGTAGAGACGCCGTATACGTCTCTGGTGTCGACCTGTCACTCACAGTGTAGCCCCGCCCCTAAAGCATCCCCTGCTTTATGGTCTGTTTGACTCTAAATGGACCATAATTTACTAAATGAACATCATGCTGTATTGAAGAAGACTTGAAACTAGAGATTGAGACATAAACTCATGTTTACAATGTTTACTGAGGGAATAAATCATTTTTTGTGGTGGAGAGAGAATGAGCATTTTCTTTGACTTCTATACAACCAGAGGAGTCCCTGGTGGTCAGGAGAGAGAATGCAGCACATGAAGCTTTGACTTCTATACAACCAGAGGAGTCGCCCCCTGGTGGTCAGGAGAGAGAATGCAGCTTTACACTGAAGCTTTGACTTCTATACAGATCCTGGGAGAGAATTCGCTCCTGTTCTGGTGTGGTCAGGAGAGAGAATGCAGCTTTAACACATGAAGCTTTGACTTCTATACAGCCAGAGGAGTCGCCCCCTGGTGGTCAGGAGAGAGAATGCAGCTTTAACACATGAAGCTTTGACTTCTATACAACCAGAGGAGTCGCCACCTGGTGGTCAGGAGAGAGAATGCAGCTTTAACACATGAAGCATTGACCTCACTCTTCAGAAATGGAGCCCCAACACAACTCCATATCTAGAAAAAAACATTATGGAAGAATCGGATGATGAAGAGGAGCTCCTGTGGCTAAAATTAATATGTTTGTTATTGTTATTGTAGTAACAGGACATGAGCTACTAATCCCCCTTCCCGTCTCTGATGTCCGATCAAAATTCTGCAAACCGTCTCTGCGGCTTTGCACAAGCTTTTTAATCCAGAATTATAAATCAGGCTCATTAGATGATTTAATTTCTAAGAACTGAACTTCGTCTTCTTTATAAAATAGGCTTAAACTACGACGTGGCACGCTGGAGAAGAAGAAGAATCCTCCGGGGGTTTGACTCGTCTGTTGATGTGGAGTTCACTGCCCTCACTTTATTCAGTGTGTGTCACCGACCCTCGCGTCCTGCTGCTTCTCGGCAACAAACCGGTAACTTAAACTCAGTGGAAACTTCACATCGAGAGCAGCGAAGGCCTCATCTGTGTGTGTGTGTCTGTCTGTGTGTGTGTGTGTGTGTGTGTGTGTCTGTCTGTGTCTGTGTGTGTGTGTGTGTGTCTGTCTGTGTGTGTGTGTGTGTGTGTGTCTGTCTGTGTCTGTGTGTCTGTCTGTGTGTGTGTGTGTGTGTCTGTCTGTGTCTGTGTGTGTGTGTGTGTCTGTCTGTGTCTGTGTGTGTGTGTGTGTCTGTCTGTGTGTGTGTGTGTGTGTGTGTGTGTGTGTGTGTGTGTGTGTGTGAGCAAAACCGCCGGCCGCACACTTAAACTCCTGCACGCATAATGAAGATCCATGTCGAGCTGATGGAAAGTTGTGTTGAGGAAGTGTGTTCCAGCCTTACTCTGCGCGTGGCTTCGGCTCTCCTCGTCTTCCTCCTCGCCACAAATACCCCCCAGTTTTATTCCCTACGTTTCTGCCCCCCCCTCCTCCACCACCACCCACCAACTTCGGCTCGCAGCGCGGCGCTCCGATGACCTATGAATAACAAACATCCCTAATGAAGGTCGGCCCGTCTGGCTCTCCTCTCCTGAGCTGTTGTGACAGATCTTCAATAACACCAGACGGGTTTCCAACACAAAAAGGTGTTTGGAAAAGCAAAGCAGCTAATTCTCCGTCACCCATCTCGCTGACGGACCTCGACCACGTTCCAAACCTTTCCTCCGGCGAGGTCAGGTTGCAGTGAGTCTCACCGAGGAGTAAGAAGCAGCTCGAGAGGCGATGAGCTCATGCAGCGGCTCTGGTGCAGCTCCGGGGTTTTTGAAGCACGGTTGCGTAAGAGAGCGAAATATGATTTATGTGGCACGCGGCGAAACCCGACATTTAAGTCAGATCGTAAAAACGATGACGTGTCATCGCATTGCTATGCAGCGAGAGCGGCGAAGGAAATAGTGGTATCGGATCGCGGGGGATTTTTTTTTTTTTTAGGACCCCCAAATAAATATATATATAAATAAATATATATAAATAAATATATATATATATAAATATATACATAAATATATATATATATACATAAATATATATATATATAAATAAATATATATAAAAAAATATATATAAAAAAAATATATATATATACAAATATATATATCTATATATAAATATATATTGTGCATGTGTTTGTGTCGAGGTGTCACAAGCACAAAGCAATTCATGTGTTGATGTTGTGGAGATTTGCTTCATATTGTGATTAATGACTATGAGTATTTTTAACTTTTATTTCTCCCTCTGTTTATGTTTACATGGAAACTGTAAGTGTGGGCATAACTGTGGGCATAACTGTGGGCATAACTGAAATGGATAGTAGCCCCTCTGAGACCGGAGTGTGTGTGTGTGTGTGTGTGTGTGTGTGCCTTGTTTTTCATATATATAAATACATATAAAGTCCTGCTCCTCTCTGGAAACAGAACCATCATAACTAGAAGTAGAGAGAAACCAAACACGTCTTTAGTGCAGAACAACACAGTTATTATGACATCAATCATCGAAAAAAAAAAAAAAAACACAAGTTGAATTTCTTTGATAATTTCTTTTAAAAGCAAATGGAAAACAATGGAATCTATACATCTGACATTTGTTAAGTGTCCACAAGCGTTCCCAATGTCGGAAAAAACAATAGAGGCTCCACCTGCTGATATATATTTAACTATTCACATGTTTACAGCCTGAAGTTCAGTCAAACTCTCCCAAATCTTTTGTCACGTGACTGTTGGTCTTGATTTATTCCCCTAGCTGCGCTGAAAAGCTCAGAATTTAATGTTTTGTTCAGAATCCGGTTAAAGAAACAGTTTATTTGGGGCGAAATTTTAAACGAGACTGTTTTGTGAATGAAATATCACAATTTCAAGCTTCGCTTCGGATACTTTTTCTGCGTTCCGTCACGCGCGATGCGTTCAAGAACCGTCGGAAAGATGAAAACCTGCAGATTTTCAAAAATCCCGCCGGATAATGGTGAAGCATACTGATGTTTCTCGAGGCCTTTATTCTTGTTCAACCGTTAGCCTTATTTGACGAACGTGAATATATCAATCTCTAGAAGAAATCACCGTAAGAGCTATGGAACAAATAAAACATAAATGAGCTCTTACGAGTGTAAACATTAATTAGATGACATTCACTTATATATATATATATATATATATATATGGACATTAATCACAACATTTTCTTCTTGAAGGGCACATATAAAGGCTGAAATGTAGCATTAGCATAACCTTACAATAATACATTTAACCACATTTTTACAAGTTCAAACTAGATGAAATGTCACTAAACAGGGTCAAAACACAATAATCCGTCCATAAAGTGACTCTTGTACTGATAAGGGATATCTTACCAACACTATTTCCTTCAGTACACACCGTCAATTACCGTACATTTCCATGCGAAGTCAAGTTACGATATTTGCATCTACTTCCGGTCTCGCCGGAAGAGCTTCAAAATAAAAGATCCGAAACATTAAAACGGCACTTACAAAATAAAGGCTTGCAGAAAATACTCACCCTATTAACGGAACCTTTTGAGGGTCATTTACACCGTATACGTTCCAAAATGGTGGCTTCCAGGTTTTGAGTTGCCGTTAACTACCTTCACACACGCACACGCACACGCACGCGCAGTGTAATCACCCTTGGGGGGTTTCAAAGTGTGGTGGGCGAAGCCGCCGTCCGTGGAGCTTCTCGAGTTAAAGTTACCGCGAGGAACCTTTTTTTTAACTGCTTGTGAAACGGTAATAAGAGCTTTATTAATCCAGAGATCAAACATTACAGCAAAAGAAGAATAAAAAAATATATATAAACACTGGAGTAATAAGTATTAAGTGTATAAGACGTGATACTGACACCAGTGCCAAACAGAATAAAAATACAAGATACATTTTGTAAAATAAGTAAACTCGAGTTAAAATCAAAATGTATTTAAAATATATATATATATAAAATATAATATACACAAATATATAATAAAAAAAGATATAGTGTATATACTAACACGGTTGCCCCATAGAAACTAGGACCTCCTCTCCTCTTCTTCCTAATTTTGCGGGTCACGGTGTTCTTCTATGCTGTAAAATGGCGGGGGTACGTGAAGATTTAAAAAAAATATATATTTAAAATTAGCATCGATTAAAAAATCCTTTAAAAATATTTATTTAATACAATTTCAATAAAATATAAGTGTAAGTTCATAAGCTGAATTTTATATTCAGTAGGCTATTCAATTTCATTATCCTAAAAACCCAGTCACCCCCATATCAGGATGGTTTGACCCAACCTGGCGCGCGCCACCTGTCATCACCTGTCAATCACCGCCGCCTTGAAAAGCTCAAACAAAGTGGAACGTAGCAGCAATGCGGCTGAAAACATGGAGGACAAGAGCAAAACAAGTGGAAACCAGAGCCGGAAAAAAAGTGTGAATAGACGACACTTCGCTGCATAAAAAAATCCCCTTAAAAATAAAACCACAGGATTAAAAAAATTAAAAAAATAATAATAATTTGAATCCAATTTCTTTTTGCCCAGGCAAAACCCCGTGAAAACGGGTCCGCGACCCACCAGTTGAGAATCACTGCTCTAAAGGGACCCTGGTGCTCTGAGACACTACCTCTTTAGTCCACAGGGGGCGCCAGAATCAACACAAACAGAAGGTTCCTGAGAAGAGTCCCAGCTCATTGATTTACCAAAAGAAGTCTGTCTCCTCTCCAGCTGAGAAACCTCAACTCCATCTCTTCTAATCATCCACAAAAATACCTTCTTCTTCTTCTTCTTCTTCTTCATTACTCATCTGAGGATTCGTCGTCTATCTGTCCGTGAATAGTTGAGCTCTGATGTAAAGACATCCAAAGTATACATTTTCCAAGACTCCCTTAATCCCCCACATTTCTCCGTAACAGCATCCCTCCGCATACCATACACTATAATTTAAAAAGCAGGCGTCCAAATACTTCTACATCCATTGCGTATTTTATGAGTAGGTGGTATTCAGGATGGATCCATTTAAAAAAATTAAAAAAAAAAGAAACTTTGTGGTGACACAGCACGTAGCAACCACACGGTAACTCCCGCTGACACAGGGATTAGGCTCGACTCTAATTTAGTAAACGAGGAGGCCAGATGTGTCTGTGTTTGGATGTCACGATGTCGCGGGGGAAAAGGTCAGTGAGGCGGATTCCCAGACCGTTAAACAGCGAGAAGTACCCGTGTCTCGGGAGTTTCACACTCCCTCAGACGCGGTGGAAAGACAACACAACTCCTGATTTATTGGCTCTCCAGGGCCCTGATAAAACTCATCCTGGATGACCTCATTTGTACTGATGGAACAGACAGACGCCTGTGTGTGTGTGTGTGTGTGTGTGTGTGTGTGTGTGTGTGTGTGTGGGTGGGAGTTTTCATGTGTCTTGGTTATTGAAAAAAAAAAAACACAACCCATTGTTTGTCTCTCCTCTGTTGTGTCTCTGGTTTCTGTCCATTAAAGTGGCCTCAATCATGATTATGAAGTAAGTGTTGATTGCGCAATGCAGCGGTTGTGGGACGATGACACCATCGGTGGTTCGATTCCCTGTCTGCCTCCGTGGTAAACAAAAAAACTGGATTTACAACATAAAAGAGGTGCGTCAATAGACAGGGAGAGGAAAACACTTTTGTTGTCCTCGTTAGCTAGCAGTTACCAAAGAGTACCAACGAAAGATCTCTGGGGTTACAAAACCATCGACTGTGTATAAGAAGTGGAAGTAGTCATGGTGACGTCACCCGTTGGTTTGTGGACTGATGTTTTGAAGCCTCGATTTTGCCTTCGCCATCTTGGATTACGGCCGTAATCCATATTTGGAAACCAGTGAACTGAAGGAGGAGTGATGTAGAGACGCCGTGTATGTCTCTGATAGAGACCTGTCAATCACCTTGTAGCCCCGCCCCTAAAGCATCCCCTGCTTTATGGTCTGTTTGACTCTAAATGGACCATAATGTACTAAATGAACATCATGCTGTATTGAAGAAGACTTGAAACTAGAGATTGAGACATAAACTCATGTTTACAATGTTTACTGAGGGAATAAATCAAGAGAGAAGTAGAGTCATTTCCCCATAGACTTCTATACAATCAAACAACTTAATGTTGTCCGATTGACCACTAACTCTGCTCCTTCTCCGGAGTCTTTGAATCTTTCTATGGATCGTGGTTGCATCTGGACCCTGCGTCCTGCCTCCTGAAACATCCTGCTATTATCATTATTTCTAGTTGCATTGCAATTAGCATGGTCAATACCATTAATGCTTCTATTATCATTATTATTATACTATATTCACTGTTGCTGTTATTTTTGGTAGTTGCAACTTATTCATCATGCTACTACTCTCATTATATGAAAGATGTCGTATGTGTACAGATTGTAAAGCCCTCTGAGGAAAATGTGTAATTTGTGATTTTGGGCTACACAAAATAAATTGAATTGAATTGAATTGAGACGCCATCCGGCAAAGCCACCATAAAATGTTTGACCTCCTGGATCTTATTCCATCGTCTCCACCTCGCCTGAAGCAACTCGCCTCCACCAACCTAAAGAAATCAGGACCGTTTTCGTGCCTGGAAACGTAGCAACACTGCTTCCAGCTCTGAAGTGATAAATCTCAATAGTAGGTCAGAACTTTTACAGCTTCCACTCCAAAAGTTGGGAGTTTTTTTTTTATGACTTTTGCGAGCGGACAATAATTATTACAACGTAACGTAGATTTTGACCTTTTCTCACATATATATGTTTTCACTCGTGTAACTGGCCTCCCTGCTCTCCTCTTCCTCCTTAAGTTGTCGTATAAATCAGTGAAGCTGCAGCAGCCTACGGAGGGTCATCGGAGGGTCGATCCAGAAGTATTTCAACCTCCGGTGTTTGCAGATCCCACCGTGAGTCACTGGATTACATTACTCACTAGATACCGAGCGATGTGACGCAACTTCACTCATCATCTTGCCCGGGCGAGTGTGGGACTCAGCCAGATTTACAGGCCCATGAAAACACCTGCAAAGTTTTATGTTCGGCCCTGATCCATTTAGATAAACCGCGAATAAATGTACTTTTCTTTTTAACCTCTCTAAAACTAACCTATTTCTGAGGCCTCTGCACAAAAAAAAGCATGCTCATGCTAAAAATAGTATATCTCTGCAACCACAAGGTCCATTTGAATACTTTTGATGTTATTATAAAGGTAATAACTGTGAGATTTGTCTAAATGTGTAAGTATCAGTATATATGTTACTGGTTAAAACTAAATGAAGATGGCACTTTCAGGATGATCCTCACTTTAGAATTCAGTTGAAGGTTTAAAACTCTTCTAAATAATTGCACAGTATGTAAACACTCTGCACAGTTTGACTTTGATAAAGTGAAGCAGAAAAAAACGAGATAGTTTTTAGTACAGACAGGTCAGACGAGGTCTCTGAAAATTATGATTTATTGAATAATTGCAATTTTAATCTTCCAACTCAAACTATATATTTAATTTCTTTTTTCACTAATGATGTTCAATACATCCATATACAGCAGTAACATACACAATGCCAAACCAAAATAATGTTTAATGCAGCGTGCATGCGTATGCATGCGGTAGTTTGAGATGCTCGCATGGAGACCGTCGTGACATATATACTAAAATAGATATACTGCGGAAAATAAGTAAGTTGCAGGTGTGCCTCTCACCTGGGGAAGATTTACGCTGGTTGAGGGAAATAGAAGTAATAAGCAGGTAGAGGACAGTGAAAGGGTGTTTTATTAGTGTGTCTTACAGCTTGAGTCAGGACTGAGGAGTTTAATGCCAACATGGGAATGAAATGTACAGACGTACGGGGGTCTGTGCTCCTGGAGGTTCATCACATGGGCGGGTTAACCTAATTCGGAGTCCGGGGGCAAAAATGGGACCCTTTCTCCTCTTTATACAACAAAACTGGGACAAAGGCTATGTCACATAGAAATAGGCAGTAGGAGAGACAGAGCCATAGGTTTAGTTATTCATACTGCTAATTTCCAACCTGAAGTTTGGAGGTTGAGGTCTTTTTTTGTTTTTCTTGCTTTCTGGTTAGTTTGGCTAGGTCTCTCCCATCTGAAAATATGCAAACCCTGGTTAATATATTCAGAAAGACTTACAACTCAGTTAAATATGTATAGGAAACTGATGGAGGAAGCACTTTACGTCTGCGCTGAATGTTGGACACTTCTAGTATAGGTGGTAAATGCTGATAGTTAGTAGGTATTTTTTCACCACTAGGGAGGGCCCCTACAGTAGAGAGGGACTTTACCCTCCTCCCACCAACAGGGAACCCAAGGGATGGCAAGTTGCATCCTTTTCCTCTGAAGTCACTTTGTTTTATGTTCAATTAATGTTTTTTGGTTCATGTTTTGTTCTTTTGTTTGGGTACGGATTGCAACTTGACTTTAAAAACACAAATGATAGATAATAATATTCAGATACTGTCGTTGAATGTAAACGGTTTGAATAACCCTGTTAAACGTCGGGAAATAATGACAAAATTAAGGAAGGATAAGGCACAGATTATATATCTACAGGAGACACACTTGACTAGGCAGGAACATGAGAAGCTTAAGAGGTTTGGTTAAATTAATACATTTTATAGTTCATTTCACCGGGGTTGTAGAAGGGGTGTGACGATTCTCATATCTAACTCAGTGAAATTTTAATGTATAAAGAAATCAGCGATAAAGAAGGCAGATATATATCATAGTTAAAGGAAAGTTGGAAAATGAAAAAGTGACACTGGTAAATGTTTACGCCCCACCTAACAGTAAAGAGTCCTTCTTTAAAACTTTATTTTATAGCATTATTCTTGAAACGGAGGGAATACTAATATGTGGAGGTGACTTTAACATTGTTATGAATAGTAGTCTAGACACAACAAACCATAAGAAAAATCCTAATCATGTCACAAAAACAATCAATACCTTATTCAAAGAATTTGGTATAGTTGATATTTGGAGAGAGCTACGTCCCACCAAAAGGGACTATACACACTACTCGGTACCTAACAAAAGTTATGCTAGAATTGATTATTTTTTTATGAATAAAAAGGACATATACAGAGTTATGGAGTGTGAAATTGGAGCAGCAGATGTGTCAGACCACTGTACAGTCTATCTTAATGTCAAGCTTAAACCACAGGAGAAAAAAGCAGGGATGTTGTCTTTCACTGACTCTATTTGCAATTTTTATAGAGCCTCTGGCACAATTAGGCAGAATAAAGACCTTAAAGGGATAAAGGTTGGAAAAGAAGAACACATCATTGGGCTTTTTGCAGATGACGTGATCCGTTACTTAGAGGACCCTGGCAAATGCCTGCCTATATTAATCAACCAACTTGAGACGTTCGGCTTTTACTCTGGATATAAATTGAATTTGTTAAAAACAGAGATTTTAACACTAAATTACAAACCATCTGAAATTATACAACAAACTCTTAAATTAAATTGGAGTTCTAAAATAATGACATATCTCGGGGTAACTATAACAAAAAGTAGATCAGGACATTAGGAGTGATATGGAGAGATGGGCTGTTCTCCCACTAGATTTCAGTTCACGGATAGATACTATAAAAATGAGCATACTTCCAAGACTCCTCTATTTCTTTCAATCACTACCAATCGATCCCTAAGAAACACTTCAGAACCTGGGATAAAATTATTTCAAGGTTTATATGGAACGGCCAAAGGCCAAGAGTCAAATATGAAACATTAGAGATTGGGAAAAATAAAGGGGGCATGTCATTACCAAACCTTAGGGCATATTTCCATGTAGCTCAAATTAGACCAGTAATCTACTGGTGTACCAACGATTATGAAGCAAAATGGAAAAACCTAGAACAATATGTAGAAGGAAAGCCTTTTTGGAGACAGATATATAGCAAATGATTTACTTGAACAGATGGATGCTGTCACCCGATTTACATTAGAGATGTGGTTCAAATTGGTACGAAAATAGAGATTAGAAGAAGAGCTCAGGCTTCTACAATGGATAGCCTATGATAGACATTTTATTCCAGGTACTCTCGATCAGAGGTTTAAACAATGGATTCCATATGGAATAACAGCAATATGCACAGTTATTAAAGATGGAAGTGTTGTGAGCTTCCAGGAGCTGAAAGACAAATATTCACTAAATAACCAGGACTTCAGATACCTACAATTAATTAAGGGACTTTTTTGACAGAGAAATGAAGCACAAAATTAACTTGGGAAAAGATGGGATAATTAGAACCATAATAGGAGCTTACAACTCCAACTTTATATCAAAATCTGATGGAAAAATGAGGTAATATAACATTTTATGTAAAACTGAAATGGGAACAGGAACTTGGTGTGAATATTACAGAGGATGAATGGTCGAATATTTGGAGGATACAACAGTCCTCAACATCTGCGCGAACTTGGAGAGAACACTGTTGGAAAAATATAATCAGATTCTTTATTACTCCCCAAATTACAAACAAATGTCTGTCTATTGTACAACCATGTTGAAGGAAATGTGGGGCAGTAAATCTAGACCACTCCCATGTATTTTGGCTATGTCTGGAAATTGTACAGTTTTGGGGAAATGCCCATATGGTTATTGTCAAAATTCTGGGCTATGACACACCTAAGGCCTGTATGTTTCTCTACTTTGGTAATATAACAGCAGATACTGTGTTAAGGGAAGACAGGTATCTGCTGAAAATTCTGCTAGTAGCTAGTAAAAAGGCTATTACGAAGAGATCAAGATGGATGGTTGAAAATTGTGACTGAAATGTATGATATGGAACTGTTAACTCACAGAATAAGAGCTCAAGAGGAGCAATGTCATGAGAAGTTGGAGAAATGGACGATGTTTACACGTCAATGATAACACAAGATAAGAACACCTGAATGTTTCTCAGGATTTATCATGCTTTTGAGAGGACAGAGCAAACCAGACCCTTTTTTTTGGTCATTATTATTCATTTTTCATTTCTGTAGCAGAGGAGTCGCCCCTTGGTGGTCAGGAGAGAGAATGCAGCTTTAACACATGAAGCTTTGACTTCTATACAACCAGAGGAGTCGCCCCCTGGTGGTCAGGAGAGAGAATGCAGCTTTAACACATGAAGCTTTGACTTCTATACAACCAGAGGAGTCGCCCCCTGGTGGTCAGGAGAGAGAATGCAGCTTTAACACATGAAGCTTTGACTTCTATACAACCAGAGGAGTCGGCCCCTGGTGGTCAGGAGAGAGAATGCAAAAAAAAGAAAGAAAATTAAATCATAACAATCTCTATTTTTAGACAGCAACATTCAGAAGACGACGGCTATTTCCCAAAAACGATCCTCTGTTATTAATAATGCAAAGCATGAGCGTAGGAGGAACCAGTGTGCAAAGTGCAGCCGGCTTCCATTCAGAGGCATCTCGCCTGAAACATGAAAGCTGACCTTTGAACCCGAGCGGATGCCCTCAGCGGAGAGACAGTGAGCAGATCGAGGGAGACGCACAGCGAATGAATCCGGACTTCTGTGGGACGGCGTCCTGATTAGATAGGTGTGGAAGTGGACAGGCCCTCAATGTCAACAGTGCAGCGCATATGGGGGAAGGACGTGACCTCAAGAGCTGGATGGACTTCGGGGAAGTAAAGAAACATTTAATACGCATTTAAAAACCTCAGCGTTTCTTTGAGTCGTCTCTGCCAACATTTCTGCCAAATTCGTGCCAAAAAAAACACCTGCTTACCGACTAGAGTAAGAACACACACGCATTGTGAGAAAGCCATATGCATTTTCTTTTCCCAGGAGCCATTTAGAAACTCTGATAAATGATGGCTGACTGTTAGTGTATGTGTGAGGTGATGTCATTCAGCCACACCGAGCCAAAATACATCTCGGTCATATCCATCAATTGTTCTTTCGCTGCTATCTGCACACGCACACACACACACCATGCACGTTGCCAGATCGGCCCTTCGGCGTGACATCACCCTTTTCCTCGTCCAGGGAGCCGAACACGAACACACACATACACACACACACAAAATCAACTACTCGCTCGCAAACGCAAGAACGAGGCATTTCTTCATCAGAGCTGAAAGTTTGGAGAGACAACATCGCCTTAAAAGACGATTCGTCTCTTGTTAAAGCTTTTAATTTCAGCGCAGTACTTTGTAAACGCGTTATAAACATGTCATATTATAATAATAATAACTTTATTTATGCAGCACCTTTAGAAACAGAGCTTACAAAGTGCTTTGACAGACGAAGCAAAGCACGCAAGGCATCTTCAATAAATAAATACTAAGAAAAAGAAAAATGCAATTAGAGAAAAAATAATACAAAAGACAAATACCAAAAACAATTATTAAATGAATGAATAATGAACAGTTGCATGTAATGAAAACCGGTCAAAACAAAACATACATGTGATGTCAGAGTGCAGTATGGAAAAAAAAATCTCATATGAAAAACAGAAATGTAGATTTTACCGTGAGACATTTTCGATTCTTTCAATTCCATCAAAGTCCCAAATATTAATATTATACATTTCCTCCCATTTTTTTTGTTTTTACCAGGATGGAAATGGCTTCTGAAACAGTAATGAAATCAAGACTACTTTCCAGATGCTACTAGCCCAAAATATAGTTATAATGTTATAACTAATGCGTGTGGAAAACAAGGCCAGTGGAGAAAGATAGGGTAATAAAAAAAGTAAGTAGTATTTATAATAGGTACCCGAGCTAACCGATACCAAATAAAAGGAGTCGAGAACTCTGAATGAAATAAACAACAGTTGAGAACTCAGTGCTCCCGATGTTTCGTGGGTATGGGAACTATGTACCAAGGGGTCATGAGGGCTAAGGAGAGTTATTTGGGTTGGAGGAAAGAGGTCGTCATCCATCATCTGAGAGTGAAATTGTCATTTAAGCCCCTTGGATGCATTGTTCCGAGTTTACGGATCCAGATTCGTTCCATTTTCCCGTGTTTCGCTCGTGGTCCAGTGGGGGTTGTGTTGGATGCCCTGGAGACGGCGGCTGTCTGGTATCATGTATGGTGAAATGATGGACCAAGTGTGTGGAGCATTATGTTGGGAACAGATGTTATAACGGTGGTGTTACCGGATGTCGTGTGGGCCTGGTTATGTCTGGAGGACCCTGTGACGCATTGGGATGTTGGGGCCTGGTGTTATCGGGGGACCCGTATCCCCATCTTGTCAAGGTCATCTATAGCTCTGTTGAAGGCATGAAGGTATGCGTGGAAACTTTTTTGCTATCCATTTGGTAGCCACCTGCCAGGCTCGTAGGTGGTCTTGCATTGTGATTGAGGATAGGTTGTTTTTGATAACCTAAATAGTACCCTCATAATGCTCCTCAAGGATTTGGAGGGATACTTGTAGCCAGTTGGAGGCACTACTATTAAGTCCGGAGAGAAAGTTCCTAATCCTCTGAAGAGACCTTGGGGCATCATCGGATCTTGCTGCCTGTTGGATGTGTCCCAAGTCGTGGTGAGTTCTCAAGAGGTTGAAGAAGGATCTCGTTAAGCATTGGAAATCGGAAAGTACTCCAACGTTTGCCATGTTAGAAGTTGGTCCAAGAGCTGCAGGGGGAACAAAAGGGTGTTGCTGTAGTAAAATGACTTATGGGTGGAAAATACTGTCAGATCGTATGATATATATGAGATAAATGTCACATAAATGTGCAAACCAATGAGCATCGGAAGTGCCATGTTGTAGCTACGTATGTATAAGACCACAAAGGTATTGTTAATGCGAGAGTGAGTGGGGTCAAAGACAGGTAGGCATAGTGGGGATCCTAGTAGTCCGGGGGCAAAGGCTGGTTAGGATGGAGACATGAACCCATAGACCTCCCTCCGACGACTTCGTGGTTGGATGGAGATCTAAGGAAAGGCACGGGCCAGCGCATATCACTTAGGAATACCCCAGCTGTTTGTATTTGGACCCTATAAAAGAAAAACTTGAAGAAAAAAAATGTTTATGTTAATTCATCTGTGATGCTAAGGTGGCGGGTTAAGGTTAAGGTAGGGTTTAGAAAGTGAGGTGCTAATCGGAAAGGTTAAGGTCAGGTTCAGAGAAAATCTATTATTTTTAAAACAATTTTTCTTAATTTCCTGAAAATTTCCTGTTTTGGACTTAAAAGGTTTCTGCCCAACAGCGACAATTTATTAATTTGTGTTTAATCAAGTTACCACAATGCAAACCTGTGGCCAGGCGGCAACCTTCGGATCTGAAGAGTGAAGTCAAAGCAGAAGTATTGCAGGTATATATATATATCACAGTAATTTTTAGGTTCATACCAAGTGAGGCCAAAGCTGAAGTTTCTTAAACCTGCATTTTCTCTCCTGACCGTTGACACCAATGTAAGTTCTGGATCTGGTGGAGTATAAACCAAACAGAGAGCGCTCTGATATCCCACCTCGGCTACTTTTCTGAACGCAACATGTAATCGCCACATAATAATACGGTTGGCTAATGACAGGCCCCCCTTTGCATGTGGACGTACTGCCAGTAAGCGCGTTAGCCGGGTTATGCTAACGTTTGCAGCTTACGTCAGATAAATGCTTACACTTGCTGACGTGTGTTTTTTTTTTTTTGGGAGATAGCGCTCCTCTTTAGATACCGAAATAGAGAAATTGTCACCACGGTTTTTAGGCATGTGGGGGAAATTACGGTCGCTAGCAATTTCTTGAACAATTTATTTTCGGGAGCCGGGGGTTTAACAAACGTGCAGCATCCCTTTGCGATCTCATTTTACTCAGACTGCGTATTTGAGATATGGAGAAAGGATCGTTGACGTCACCGTCCTCTTTGTAGGCGGCCTACTTCGTCTACTCTGCCAAAACACTTGTGGAACTTTAATAAGATTCAGTACAAACATGACAAAATAATTGCAAATTTGTACTTAATCGCGCTCAATGCATTTCTTTCTCTTTCGCTCTCCCTCTCTCTCGGCTCCATGTGCACTTCATTAAAGTCGTTCTTTGAAGTGTCGATGACATCATGACTTGGCTGCCGTCTCCGTGGCCCTGTTTAGGCCTGACAGGTTCCCATGGAAACTCTGATGTCATGAAGGGAGGGGGGGGGGGGTAGTGGGGGGGTTTGAGGTGAGTAGATGATGTTTTTCGGCCTGTTTTTCGGGAGTGAAATGTGATGTCTGTTGACACGCGGACTGGCAGGAAGGAATCCACTTACAACGTGGTGTGTGTGGTTTCCACTTTCAAACCAGCAAAAATAATATGATCCTGTAAATTTCCCCTTGCGGGACTAATAAAGGAATATCTTATCTTATGATGAAAACCATATTATAAGTAATATTTTCATATTTAAAGAAATATTCTTGCCCAGAGTTAGATGAGTGGATTGATATGTCTTTATTTCTAAATACAGAGCTGTGGGAGGTGGTTAACATAAAGTCCAGTGTTGCCAACTTGATTTAGCTTTTCAAAGCCTCTTTGTGACTTTATCTCTAGAAAGTGTTTATTCAGACCAGCAGGGGAAAAAATTAAAGATATTCAAATATAATATTTTGTAATTCAGTCCCGATGCTCTCGCACTGAAACTTTCTCTGGATTTCTTTTGTTTTTTGAGAAAGTGGTGGATTGTATAAACGTCATAGCTCTCATAACATCTATCTTAGTGTTCTTAGTGTTTATGCAAAGCTAAGCTAAGCTTCATATTTACCATCTCTTATCAAGAGAGCGACTAATCTGTCTTTCCTAAAATATCGACTTCAATACATTACAAAAGCGCTTATCTTTTGATAAGAGTTAGATGATTTTCAAAGCAAAAGTGTCCAGTCTCCATTATTATTGCAGGGAAAGTGATAATTGGGGCGACCAAGATGCTGTAGATCCCTTAGAAAGTGTAAGGAGGCGATCAGCTTGAGATAAACAATAAATACAATTCTCCAAATGATTAACATCATTTAAATAAAGTTGCGACGAGAGTCTTGGCGTCACTTTCTTCGGATCGCCTTCGAAGACGAGCCACCGGAGATGAACGAGTTGCTTCGGAGAAGTTTGTGCAACCATTTGGTTGCATTGCTTTACCAGACAGCTTATTGTAGCACACTGGGATCCAGACATGGGACCAAGTAGTACCTAAAACTAAGTACAGTCCTCGAATAAACGCATTCAGAAGTTCCATCACATCACTAAAAGTCTGTGAAGTCCATGAGTCTAATCAACTGAAAGAACAAGCCATGTCTAAAATGTAATATGTGTTGCATATCAGTAGCTGTATTGTTTCGTAGCCGGACTCATTCTCATGTTCAGCGAACACTTCTGCCTTCTTCTAGCAATGTTTGCATCTGTAAAGTGTGTATGTGTGAGTTTGAGGGAGCGTGGACATATTTGTGTTCTGTTTAAAGCGGCGGTGACGTACACCGAACTCAGAGCCCTCTTGTTAATGTTTACGGTCTGTAACCAGCCGTCAGAGAGAGAGAGAGAGAGTGTGTGTGCGTCTGTTTTACCCATCTTGTGGGGACACCCTCATATTGTGGGGACCAGATCATAACATCTTAAGATGAAGACCTTTTTTTTAAGGTTACGGTAAAGTCAAGCTTAAAATTAGGGGTAGAGTAATGTTATGATGAGGGTAAGTCTCCAGAAAATTAATGCAAGTCATTAAAACACAACTGTGTGTGTGTGTGTGTGTGTACCCTAACCCCTTTAAGAGATACTGTATTGGGGAATGTGGATAATGACGTCGAGGAAATTAGAGGGAACCATGGCAGAATGTGGTTGAGTTTGGCATCTTTAGCTGCACAGTTTCACGATGTTCATACTAGCATACCTATAATTAACAGCTTAATTATAAACAGCTAATTCTCTGATGACCCTCTATCAAACATAATTCACTTAAATGCAGGACTGAATTCTCCTTTCATGTTGCCACATGTGAACCGATGCCAAAGAAATGTGTTAAAATAAAACCTTTGGCAACACTGAGGATAAAAAAAAAAAGTGAATCCAGGAAGAGACAGAGAGACGTTCTTCCTTCTGGCTAAAAAAAAAATCTAATTTGAATAAAATTTACATCTGTCATTTCCATTATTCCTGCAGCATGTAAATGTGAAAATCTTATCTGTAAGTCAGTTCAATGACAACTCAAAATGCAGACTGTTGGCACAAAAGAAGGAATATCCACAGTTTGTGATGTATATTCTATAATCTCATTTTCCTGTAGATACAAAAAGGTGCATTTGGTTTGTTTTGTCTTCACATGTTGACATCTTAAGAACCGTATCGTGCAGTCATCGTGTTTCCCGTAAAAGCCAGAGAGGACAGTGTGAGAAACCTTCGTCACATCAGAATGCGTCATCCATTTGTGTTTGTCTGATCTTGTTTTGACTTGTTGCGGAACAGTTCGTGCACCTGAAGGCATCAGAGACTCCGGCTTAATCTGATCTGATCTGATCTGTGGTCTTTCAGCTTTGTTTCACTGTTGTCATGTTCGACCGCAGTCGGAGACGAGCTAATGAAATATGTGTGAGGGAGTATCCAAGAGTTGAGGCCAATGAATATACAAATAAAGCCAAACTTTTACAAAACCACCATCATAAGTGCTTTTTACCATATTTTGTGGGACATTTTTTATGTCACTGTTTATTAAACATGCAGACATGCGACCTCACTCCGTTACACTTCCGGGTCGAGTGCAAAGGTCAGCTTAGGGACATCCCACTATTGCGCAATACATGTAACAGTACTTTTCCATAACTGACTGCTTTGGCATAATTTGCACACAAGGTAATTATAAAATAGTTTAGGCTGTATGGCATAAAACAGTTCACAGTAGGAGCACTTTTTCTATTTAACCTTAACACTTGCTGTTTTTTTTTTATTATTTTAAATTAACTGTAAGAAAACGGTGTCCGGTTCATATTGAATGAAGTCAATATGTGGAAATTGCTTACAGTCTGCTTCTGTAGTCTTCAAGCCTGTTTCCCCCCCGATCTGTTGGGAGGTTATAGAATGCCATAAATGAGGAAACTATAGTGGCTTTCTTTACTTTTTGCAGATGTTTGGCTACTGACAGCCGTGATATATTTTTGTCCATAAGTGTGCTGTATATCGCGAACCCCCAATGTCCCGCAGGCTCATACGTGACCTAATCCACACTTAACCCACCTCACACAGTGGAACACGTGTGTTTGCAAATGTCTCTCCAATGTCAACAAATAGCTTTACCGGTTAAAGACCAGATGAGAATTTTAAAAAACGAGTGCGTGACCTCTCACATTGGTCGTTTACAACCACAGGGCTGCACGGAGGGAGCCAGCATCATTATCAAAACAATGGAAACCAGGATCGTGGGAGGCAGTTCAGGGAGAGAGCCAGAGAGCTATTGTTGTGACGACAACTGAAGTTTTTTAATTTCATACCACTCTGGCTCATGTGGATCATACCACGTTACCTGCTGAGTCATTGTTACTGGAAAGCAGGGGTTCTCAAACTAGTGGGGGGGGGGGCAGCGGGGAATTTTAGGGTGCCTGAAGCAAAATGAAGATTAGTTTCATTTTACCATATTCATGCTTAAAGGGGCAATATACGAACTTCAGAGCATTAATACAACGGCAAACGACCGGTTCCGGTTCCGGTTCCCCCTCAGGTTAGCACTGTTAGCTCGGTCAGCATGCGTGACTTAGTTTGTAGCGTTAGCGTTATTAGCTACAGGTGTCGCCATGTTGAGAGCCTTTTAGAGGCAATTGTAATGCTCCCAATCTCGTATTATTTACCATCGATTTAATACATGGTATAAAATATGGTAACGTCCATTGCAATGACGACTTTATGTATAAGAAGTGGACGTCGTCAATATGACGTCACCCATTGGTTTGGGGACTGATGTTTTGGAACCTCGAATATGGGCGTCACCATGTTTTTATTTTAGCAGCTTTAACACATGAAGCTTTGACTTCTATACAACCAGAGGAGTCGCCCCCTGGTGGTCAGGAGAGAGAATGCAGCTTTAACACATGAAGCTTTGACTTCTATACAACCAGAGGAGTCGCCCCCTGGTGGTCAGGAGAGAGAATGCAGCTTTAACACATGAAGCTTTGACTTCTATACAACCAGAGGAGTCGCCCCCTGGTGGTCAGGAGAGAGAATGCAGCTTTAACACATGAAGCTTTGACTTCTATACAACCAGAGGAGTCGCCCCCTGGTGGTCAGGAGAGAGAATGCAGGTTTAAGACACTTCTGCCTCGGCTTCACTCTTCAGAACCGGAGGTTACCGCCTGATTATAACTGTAATAATAATAACTATAAACCACACATGTCACACTGCTACAGCAGCACAAGATTTGATGAACAAGACATATCGAATGCACATCTTTTTCCCCTTTTTAGAAGTACTGTAACAAATTTGAAACTTAGTTATTTTGTATTTCAAATACAATAATAGCCCTGCGATGAACTGGCAACCTGTCCAGGGTGTACCCTGCCTTCGCCCAATGTCAGCTGGGATCGGCTCCAGCGCCCCGCAACTCTAAAAAGGATAAGCGGTTCGGATAATGGATGGATGGAAATACAATAATAAACCAAGCTATGAATGAGCCAATAAGTGATTTGTAGTTTACTAATGATGTCTTCAGCCATGTTAGTGTGTTAAAAGGCTACGGCAGACAGCTCTTGTGACAGAAAAGTGACTCAAAGGTGACTTTCTGTTACGTCTGTGTTTCTAAATAGAGAACCGCTCAGCGTTCTCATTGACGCGCCTTTCTGTTTCTGCCAGTAAATGACTAATATATTAAAGTGTTATTTAATTACAGGTCATAAATTTTACCCGTTAACCAAAGCTACCTGCTGCTGAACTGGATCAAAGAATTACTATCGTACCGTATCAACGTATCAACGGTTCACATGATATCTTACGAAAAAGTTACTCCTCATTTTTCATGCGTTTTTTATTAAGGTCCAACAACGCGTGTCAATTTCCACTCGTTACATGAATATAGTCTTTTAAAATTAAACATCTTCACAGGAAAAAACTACTTTGTTAGGTTTCGGAGAAGATGATGAAATACTTAGTTAGGTTTAATAAAGATGATGAAATACTTAGTTAGGTTTAATAAAGATGATGAAATACTTATTTAGGTTTAATAAAGATGATGAAATACTTAGTTGGGTTTAATAAAGATGATGAAATACTGAGTTGGGTTTAATAAAAGATGATGAAATACTGAGTTAGGTTTAATAAAGATGATGAAATACTTAGTTAGGTTTAATAAAAGATGATGAAATACTGAGTTAGGTTTAATAAAGATGATGAAATACTTAGTTAGGTTTAATAAAAGATGATGAAATACTTAGTTAGGTTTAATAAAAGATGATGAAATACTGAGTTAGGTTTAATAAAGATGATGAAATACTTAGTTAGGTTTAATAAAGATGATGAAATACTTAGTTAGGTTTAATAAAAGATGAAATACTTAATTGAACCGATGTGAGGGTCCCGGGACAGAGGATGTTGTATGTGGACAGATTGTAAAGCCCTCTGAGGCTAACGTTAGCAGCACCGCTAACGGAGAACCAACAGGAGGAGAGCTAGTAACGTTAGCAGCACCGCTAACGGAGAACCAGCGGAGGTTCCCTTCAGTTACATGATGATGCGTTCAGGCTCTGCTCAGTGAACATGAGTGCTGGCTGAAGGTAAATTATTTTTAGGTAAAAGATGGTGGTTAGGTTTGGGAAAAGATTGTATTTTGGGTTAAAATAACCTCGGCAGTGCGGTTACTTAAGTACGCAAGTTACGCGAACATTTTGACATAATAAGGCACAACAGCAACGTCCGTTTAAAAACCCACAGATGGCTGATGAAGCCGATACCCGTGACCTCTGACCCCAACAGTGGTTTGTTGCCGTCTGCGTCTTGTACTGCCCCCAGCAGACTCACATAAAACCCCCGAAGGGGGTGTTGAGTAAGTGTGTGAGAGAAAGAGAGACGGGAAGGTGGGGGGAATATTTTCTGGTAAATCACCTCACCAAGACCCCTCCTCATCTCCCCTGTTGCACACTCCGTAACACACACACACACACACACACACTGTTGACAGTAAGCAGGAGGTTGGAATGTCTAAGTATTTGCATGAGTCTGTCTGTTGCACACACACACACACAAACAAACACAAACACACATACACACACACACACACACACACACACACACACACACACACACACTTGCTATCTGGTGTTGAATGTTTGCACGGTTGGGGTCCAGTTACGAGGGGGAGGGTGGTGGTCCTCAGCAGCCAGCTCGTCTGTGTGTTTGTCTCGTCCAAGCACAATACAGTAGGATAGAATAGAAGATAATAGAAAAACATAAAGAGTACATCTCGGGAAACAGTGGAAGGTGTATATATATATATATATATAGTTTTGGTGTACACCTGTTGTATACAAGTACTTAAAAAAACCTCCTGGTCCAAGATGACCTGCTGTATCCACTGAGCTGCAGCCTCCATGAATTTATACTTAAAGTTACTGTGAGGAACTTTAACTTAGTGGTGGTTCTGGCGCCCCCTGTGGACTAAAGAGGTAGTGTCTCTGAGCACCAGGTCCCTTTAGAGAACCTCTCATGGTACTGCAGAGGGTCTGACAGTCCTGGTTCTGGTTCTCCCGTGACCCCCTTCCCTCCAGCGGGTCCAGCAATACGTCCTGGGAGGAGGAGGAGGAGGAGGAGGAAGAGGAGGAGGAGGAGGAAGAGGAGAAGGAGAAGAAGGAGGAGGAGGAGGCGCTGCTGCTGCCTGGAGCTGAGCTCTCCTCCCTCCGGAGCTCCGACTGCAGGTGAAACTGGATCTGAGGACCAGGACTACACTGAGGTCTATAGAGGACCAGGACTACACTGAGGTCTATAGAGGACCAGGACTAGACTGAGACTGGTTCAGGACCAGGTAGAAGTTCCTCACAGCAACTTTAAGTTTACGTTACAATTAGAAGTATTAAATATGAACATACGTGTGGAAATCTGCGTAATAATGATTTCCCGTAATAGAAATGTCTCCTCGTGGCCGTTTGCCACATTATGAGCTTCTATTTGTCTTCAACACATTCAACACGTTACTCGAGTGTTTTCCTTCTGGACAAAAAATGTAATAATATAATCAGCCGATGAGACATGAGACACTAATCAGGTTATGATCCAGAGTTCAGTGTTTTTCAGAATAAAAGGAAAAGAATGGGACCAGAGAGGAACTGAGCAGGGAAAGACACAAACCAGAGGAGGAGGAGGAGGAGGAGGAGGAGGAGGAGGAAGAGGAGGAGGAGGGGGAGGAGGAGGAGGAGGAGGACGAGGAGGAGGAGGGGGAGGAGGAGGAGGAGGAAGAGGAGGAGGAGAAGGAGGGGGAGGAGGAGGGGGAGGAGGACGAGGAAGAGGAGGGGGAGGAAGAGGAGGAGGAGAAGGAGGAGGAGGAGGGGGAGGAGGAGGAGGGGGAGGAGGAGGAAGAGGAGGAGGAGGGGGAGGAGGAGGAAGAGGAGGAGGTGGATGAGGAGGAGGAGGTGGTGAAAGAGGAGGAGGAGATGGAAGAGGGGGAAGAGGTAGAGGAGGAGGTGGAGGAAGAGGTGGAGGAGGAGGTGGAGGAAGAGGTGGAGGAGGAGGTGCAGAGAGAGACGAGGAGTTCTCCCTCACACAGTTTACACAACGCATGGATCTAAAAGCTCCCGCGGCCCCGCCTCCGCCTCCTCCTCCTCCTCCTCCTCCTCCTCCCCTCACATTTACTACTATTTCCATGTTGTTTCTTCACTCCCCCCTCCTCCCTTTCTCTCCTCCCTCTCCTCCCTCCTCAGAGAGAGAGAGAGAGAGGAGTGATCGACCTGAGAGTTTAAACAAACCAGAGAGCACCGGCAGTGCAGAGCTCACACACTCCTCGACTCACACACACTCCTCAACTCACACACACACTCGACTCACACACACACACTCACACACACACTCGACTCACACACACACACACTCACACAGCTGTTCGGCGCTTGAGGGGAAACTGCAGAGCTTTCACCGGAGAGCGAAGCTGAGGTAGGTTTGTGAGATTCCCTCAGCGTTGTGTTTTTCTGAAGCATCGCTGGCTGGAGAGAGATGCCTCCTCCTCCAAATGTTCACTTCAACATTTTGTACTGTAGCTGCTCTTCTTTCTTTCTTTTTTTTTGGGGGATCTTTTAAGAGTTTGACAGCTGTTCAGTCTTTTAATTTTTGTGCTTTCAGACAGAGTGAGACATCTGTACCTGAAGAGCTAATGCACAGACGGAGCTGAAGGATTAGGGGTAAGAGCCGACCTTTCACCTTCGGAGGACCTCCCTCTGGCCCCGTGTTTTCCAGAAGGCCACCGGTGGCTGAACTTGTGCCCGGATGGAAGCCCCGACCCTGGCTGAGATGGGAGACCCGTGCCGCCCTCGCTCCTGCTCCCCGGAGGGCGAGACGGTGTGCGCAGCGTTGGCCCGCTACGAGAACACCCTGCGGGACGCCATCAGGGAGATCCACGTGGACGTCAGCGCCTTCAAGCTGGGCATGGAGCGCCGCCTGGAGGAGACGGCCAGCCTGAGCGGGCCCCTGGGGCGAGCCGTGGCTCAGCTGCAGCAGGAGAACCGGCAGCTCCGGGCCCAGCTGGAGGCGCTCGCCCTGCAGGTGGAGCTCCTGAGCGGGATGGCGTGCGACAGGAGCGCCTTGCTCAACAACAACCACCAGGGGCAGAACCACAAGAATCACCTCGGCGACATTCAGGAGATACGAGAGGTGATCTACGGGAAGGGGGAGGCTCACACCCAGAGCCAGGCTCTCCTGCACATCCAGGCCTGCACCCTGGGGGGTCAGGCCCAGACCTTCGGGGCCCTCGGGGCCCTCGGGAGCCAGTCCGGTCCCGCGTCCCCACCCGCCTCCTTCTCGTCCTCCCCGAGCTCCGGCAGTCCTCCCGCGGGCTCCAGAGTTTCCTCCATGGTGACGGGCCCGGTGTCGAGCAGCAGCCCCTCCGCCGCTCGCTTCTCCAGCCGAGCCACATTCGCCGTGTCCAGCAAGACTAACGTGAGTAGCCCAATGCATGCTGGGAGAGGAGAGGCGGTGGAGGCTTTCATTGGAGGTCCCTTTACAACAGTGTTATTTGTCTAATGTGCTCAGGCGGCAACCTCCGGTTCTGCCGAGTGAAGCCGATGCTTCATGTGTTAAAGCTGCATTCTCTCTCCTGACCACCAGGGGGCGACTCCTCTGGTTGTATAGAAGTCAAAGCTTCATGTGTTAAAGCTGCATTCTCTCTCCTGACCACCAGGGGGCGACTCCTCTGGTTGTATAGAAGTCAAAGCTTCATGTGTTAAAGCTGCATTCTCTCTCCTGACCACCAGGGGGCGACTCCTCTGGTTGTATAGAAGTCAAAGCTTCATGTGTTAAAGCTGCATTCTCTCTCCTGACCACCAGGGGGCGACTCCTCTGGTTGTATAGAAGTCAAAGCTTCATGTGTTAAAGCTGCATTCTCTCTCCTGACCACCAGGGGCGACTCCTCTGGTTGTATAGAAGTCTATAGAAAATGACTCTACTTCTCTCTTGATTTATTCCCTCAGTAAACATTGTAAACATGAGTTTATGTCTCAATCTCTAGTTTCAAGTCTTCTTCAATACAGCATGATGTTCATTTAGTAAATTATGGTCCATTTATGCTTTAGGGGCGGGGCTACAGGGTGATTGACAGGTCGCTGCTGCTGCCAATTTCAATCAATTATCTGTTACTTATAGCTTATTATTTCACCCATTTATTTGCTATTTTTAGATAACTATTTCAAACATCCATCCATTACTTTTAGCCAACATTTTCAACCAATTATACTTTACTTTTAACTTACTATTATTATAACTTTAAGCTTGAGGCACAAGTACCCCCTCTCTCAAGTCTCAAGGACGCTCATCCGATGTGTAGCTCGTGTCCTCTCGTTCGTACTGACCCACCACTTAACTTTGATGGAAATGTAATAAACAATAGCAGGAGGAGGTGGGCCGATCCAGTGATTACGATGTAATTTTACCTCGTTGGGAAACTACAGGGCCGCTGCGGTGAAGAGGCCGAAATTTGGAGTTGGACTGAAGCCGCCGTGTGGTTTGTTGTCATACGAGTCGCTGCGGTTGCGCAATAGCCGTCCACCAGGAGGCTTTAAGGATTCGTGAGGAACAGTAACACGAGTGCAGCGGGCTCCTGGGAGGTGAGGTTGGTGTGTTCTCGTGGTTTTTCAGAGCTGAGTCAAATATGTGAAGTCAGCATTGTGAAATGTGGGCTGTGGTTAGTCATTAGCGCCGTCATCCTCCGAGCAAACCTTGTGGATCCAGTTTTAAGGAAAACGTTGAGCTTCACGTGGACGATTACAGGGTTCTGCTCTGAAAAGATTTACAGCCCTCTCAACTTTAATGAATAAATAAATAAACAAACAAACAAACAGGGATCTGAGCTGTAAATCATCTCAGACGACTCTCTCTTGATACCGAGGTTGAGCCACAGTTGGTTTTATGTTTGTTTTCTGGGTCACATTATATTTAATCAGAACATCGACGGTGACCAGGTGGCTGTTTCAGGACTCATTGTTTATGATTTATTATCCCCGCGGGACGCTGCTCATGCAAGTATGTCCTCAGCGGAGGCGGACTTGGAGTCCCGTACAGTAGCTGTTAGGTTTCACTTCCTCTTCTGATGAAACCAAAGAGATAATCTGCTGACCTCTGACCCCCGTGGTCGCTGCGGCACTCGTACAGCTAGTTTTCTTCACCTGATCATAAATTCATCAGCTTTTCAGAGCAGAAAGAAAATTCCCATTTTATTCCCATTCTCAGGTGACTGAATATACGTGGCAGTGTTTCTGTGTTTGTAACTCATTGGCAAGAATGAAGGAAAATCCAACCGACCGTAAGCATGCATGCATTGTTTATTATTCTTCAAAACGGGAGCTTTTAAGCCCCAAAAAAGGCTAAACACAGGGCTTCCATCTCAATATTATCCCACAGCAATGTTACGGTGACACCGACTGTGTTTTTGTTTGCACAAAAATATTTATTCAACCTCTTTCATTCCTTCAACCGTCGTCTTGAAGAGGTCGGCTCAGCGGTATGGGTTCGTATCTGAAAGTCCTTCGTGATGTTTAAACGTAGGTTTTTGGGCGTTTCTCATCTCTGCAAACTGTTGGGAGTTGGTTTGTGTGTAACTACCGCGTGTTGCGCCGTAATTCGGAAAAAGCGGAATATCCAAACAGAATGTTCTGTTTACGCGACGCGTATCAAGTTCTGGATGTTGACATATCGGGGATGATAGTGGAATATGAGTGTGCCATAGGCTGTAAATAAGAAGTGGTTGTAGTCATGGTGACGTCGCCCGTTGGTTTGCGGATTGATGTTTAAAGCCTTGAGTTCGGAGATTTCGCCGTCGCCATCTTGGATTACGGCCGTCGCCATGTTGTTTTTTTTGCATCCGATGAACAGGAAGTGACCATATTAGGACTGAGGAGGAGTGACGTAGAGACCTGTCAATCACCTTGTAGCCCCGCCCCTAAAGCATCCCCTGCTTTATGGTCTGTTGGACTCTAAATGGACCATAATTTACTAAATGAACATCATGCTGTATTGAAGAAGACTTGAAACTAGAGATTGAGACATAAACTCATGTTTACAATGTTTACTGAGGGAATAAATCAAGAGAGAAGTAGAGTCATTTTCTATAGACTTCTATACAACCAGAGGAGTCGCCCCCTGGTGGTCAGGAGAGAGAATGCAGCTTTAACACATGGAGCTTTGACTTCTATACAACCAGAGGAGTCGCCCCCTGGTGGTCAGGAGAGAGAATGCAGCTTTAACACATGAAGCTTTGACTTCTATACAACCAGAGGAGTCGCCCCCTGGTGGTCAGGAGAGAGAATGCAGCTTTAACACATGCAGTTTTGACTTCTATACAACCAGAGGAGTCGCCCCCTGGATGTTAGAGAGAATGCAGGTTTTAAGACGCCTGGAATGTGTATATAACAATCAGTGTTACCTAAATTCCGGCCAACCTTTTCTTGGTTTGCGAGGACTTGTTACCTCTCAGTACGAGTATGCTGATACATCTGAAATAATCTGATATCAGCCAGTATGTCAGCCTGGGGTGTTTTCTACCAGAACAATCAATCAACAGCAGCTTTGCATGTAGTGTTCTATTTAATACCGAAAGCAAGCGGTAAAACCACAGACATGAAATCACATGTCAAACTGTTTTGCTTTACAAGTACCTCAAAGCCACAGTGGTTAACTTGAATGACAGGAGACGATGGTATTTACTTCCAGGGCAAACTTTATGAGTCCAGTTTTGAGATTGTGTTTTTTAATATTTGGAGCAGAGTTGATCCTTCATGAAGCTCCGTAATTAATCTCACAGCTGTATTCTCCCAAATGTGAGGTCCTGATTTTCCAACAAGCGTCTGTTCAATATCAAAAGTCTTGCACGGTATGTGAACATGCATTCAGGTACAGATAAGTCTCACAAAAATAGTTCTACAAACGCATGCGCACATTATGCAAATGAGCCGTTCGCCATGCATCTTTAATTACCAAACTATGTGGTGGATACAACAGAGGAATTTTATCTTCTGTGAAATCATGTGGTCAGAGCTAAACGACACAAGGGCACCTTTGTTTCTGTGTGTGTCTGCTGAGGGAGATCCCCCGCTGTCAGCCAAACACACACATCACATCAAACGCCACAAAACACTGGGAAATGTACGCGCACAAAAGGTTCACTGTTTGTTGCTTCTCTGCTCGCATCACGGTAATTAGCTTCTTTGGTTTTTGGGGGAATTCTTTTTTTTTTGGGTCCACTTAGTGAGATCTCGACACGCTGCCGTTGGAATCGTAATTAAAGCTGGTTCTTGCTGCCACATCCTCACCGGTCCGTGATCATGTGATCACGTCAGGTCATGTGATGGTCACCGCATGCATCTATTGGTTCTCGCACATGGACACGCCTGACTC
>JACSYO010001496.1:322500-340000 GCA_016806645.1 Ophiodon elongatus
AAGTGCTTCACAAAAAAACATTAAAAGCATCAAAACATAATGCAAAAGAAAAGAAGATTTAAAAACAATTAAGAACATTCATTAAAACATTAAAAACAGTCAGTAAAATATTAAAAAGCTAAAAAAAAATAGAATAAAAGTTGCAGTTTAAGAAATAAAATACAGTAGTGAAATGCAGACATTGATTAAGATCCTTGAATCTGGTTCAATTAAAGGCAACAGCAACCAGAAGAGTCTTCAATCTGGATTTAAAGACCACTTCCGGTGGACGGGAGGGGAAGTGGACGGGTCCGACAAACACTGTCCCAAAGTCTTGTTGCCTAACGCTCGTGATGATTGCCTAAACCTAACTGTATGTAGTTATTTTAAGCCCAACATGATGTTTTTCCTAAACCCTAACTTTCTTTTTTGTATTGTACCGTCGTCCCGAAAAAGAACATAATGCCCTATAATATGTACGTTAGCCGGAACTGGTGACAGTCTAAACATAGAGTGGATCAAGGTGAATGGGTGGCTTTAAAAACAAACAAAAAAACAGGACTTTCACCCAGGAGACCGCTGTTATTGTCCTGTGTGAAACAAGGAGTTAAAGCGGATTTATTTGTCACATAACCAAACTTTTGTAGTTATTTTAGCCTAAATCAGGTAATTTTGTGGCCTAAACACTGAAGGAGCTGACCTGTTTCATGGATATGTTGAATCTCGAAGGCCTATATTTAAATAACCCCTGAACATAAGAGTATAAATACAACTGTAGAGCAGACATTTAGGCCGGTAGCAAGAAATACACATTAGCTGCAGTTCCCCAACATTTAGAGTTCTTTATTTTTCCTTGTTCATTTGAGGTTAATCCTTTGTTTGTAGCTTTTGGCACCAGCTTTCAGCCAAACTCTTCCCAAAAACAGACCAAAAATGTGAGCACACTCGACAGAATTATTTCGTGAACTTCCACAAAGACACTAAGATGAATGTTTTTATATATATATATATATCCTCCTCACCACATATTCCTCATATAGCGTCAGTCGACCTGCAATAAATTACATGAACATTAAATATGAGTTAAATCAACAAAACCAAAGGTTTAGCACGTAAAGGAACTCATGGGAAGTGTCAGGTTGTAACATCAACACGTGTGATTGGATGCTCCTGGTCGGCTGACGAGTGAAACATGTGATTTCAATCAGCTAACTCGAGCGCGACTTTAATGTTCTGCTTGAGCTAACGTCGCGCTCCAGTCGTACCATCAGGAATGTGTGGCGTAAGAAAGACAAGCGTTGATGGTGTTGTATAATAAAGAGCTTTCGATGGAATGCATCCAATCAATTATAGATCAGAAAGGTTTTAATGCTTTAGTGAAGCACAGTGAGTCGTTTAACTGCCTCGTAAGACTCTGAAGTTGCTGTTTCATGGCTTTCATTTTCAAGTAACTTTATGTCTTTAAAGTTACTGCGAGGAACTTGAATTTTATGTGGATTTTCACAGTCCCTGTGGACTAAAGAGGTCTCTGAGCACCAGGGTCCCTTTAGAGAACCTCTCATTGTACTGCAGCAGGGTCTGACAGTCGGCCCCTCGCAGTCCTGGTTCTGGTTCTCCCGTGACCCCCTTCCCTCCAGCGGGTCCAGTCCTGGGTCTGGTGGACTGGTCTCTGCTGGATCTGGGTCTGTCCACGGTGGACTGGTCTCTGCTGGATCTGGGTCTGTCCACAGTGGACTGGTCTCTGCTGGATCTGGGTCTGTCCACGGTGGACTGGTCTCTGCTGGAGTCTGGTCTGAAGGAGGTTCTGATGAACCTGCATGATGTCATCTGGTTTCACCAGAATCCGACCCGGTGGCTCCGATGAGGAGCTTTAAGAAGAACTCTCTAGAACCAGACCATCTTCTCTCTGGTGGTCTGGTTACTGATGGAGGTCTAGAGAGGACCAGGACTACACTGAGATCTATAGAGGACCAGGACTACACTGAGGTCTAGAGAGGACCAGGACTAAACTGAGGTCTATAGAGGACCAGGTCTAAACTGAGGTCTATAAAGGACCAGGTCTAAACTGAGACTGGTTCAGGACCAGCTAAAAGTTCCTCACAGTCCCTTTAACCTTTAACAGATAACGTAATGAGTGACTGTGTTGCACTGCAGAGAGCATACGGTGTAGTGTTGTTTATCTCCATGACAAAGACTTTTGACATTTACACGCTGTCTGCGGAGACTCGCCAGGCGGAGCCAGCTCTGATAGCGCTGACGTACAACCTCTGGTCTCTGCGTGTGCTCAGATTCTAGCAGCACCCATCCATCCATCCATGCACTGGTCTGTGGCCCCTTCCTCACCCTCTACACCCCTCCCCCAATCTCCTCCTCAGAGCCCGGCTACTTTTAAGACTGGATTCCTGGCACCAACCCCCCCCACCACCACCACCACCACCACCTATGTGTCTATTAATACAGCCATAAGCAACATAGAAATAAGAGCTCCAAACAATTTAATATTTACTAAAATGGCAAATATATGAACTGGCTTTTGAATCAGAAAAAAAACAAACAAATATTTCATAATCAGCTCTACACTATTGTGGTTTGGCAATACAGACTTACTTATTAAGACCATTTTAAAGTGCTTCTTCTGATGCTTTTAGTAAGAAATAAATTAAATATATACATATTGTATAGAAGAAAATAAACTGAAAGCAGGGCACAGCTGAGGTTTGTGTGTGTGCGTACACATGCTGGGGGTTTAACAGAGGTATGCGGCCACTCCCCGGCTACCCCTGGCTCTCTTAATGACTTCCAGACAATAGGCCGTGTTCCCGTCATCATCTCTGTGGAAACAGGTTAATAACTGACTGGTGGGAGAGCTCGGCCCCCGTCGGTGGAACCGGTAAGCCTGACTGGAAGTCGACTTCACCGGCTGCCTCTTGGGAATACTTCACAAAGTCATTTAGCTGCACTCACGTCCAGTGTGTTTTTGGAATAAAGCCCAGAAGGCGCTTTCAGGAAAATTGTTTTTTAAAGAGGTTTGGGTGACACGGTGTTTTTTTTTTTTTTTTTTTCCGGGGGGTCACGTTGTGAGAGAGTCGGGGTTTTCGGGAGTTTTGTCAGACATTAAGTCTCCCACCGCGGGAGGGTGACCCAGATGCAAAAGGTCTTTACTTTTGGGCATTTTAGGGGGGGGGGGGGGTTTCAACTGAAGTAAGAACGTGACCCGGAGTTAATTTATCTGCCCGTCAATCAGCAAGAGGATGAAAAGTCAAAATGGGAGCTCTCCAGAGGATGGAGGATGACGTAGATGTTTCCACAACAAGATGAAACTTTATAAGGAGCCCTGCGGGGGGAATGGAAGCGGCATGCAATAGAAGCACAAACTCAGTAATAAATAACAATGCAGAAAATGGTTCATATATAAATAAGACACAGCTGGAAGTTCAACACAACAACACGATATGTGGAAATATTTAAACGAGGATATGAAGAAAAAAAGAGCAAATTTATAGGAGTCTGCAAAATAAAGTTACTGCAAAGACAACAATGACAAATATGTAAAATGCATATATAAATATACATTTATATATATACATATATACATATGCAGTGTGAAGAAAACTGCAAACTAAAGCTTCTCCATTATACGCGTGTGTTCATGTGTTTTGTTGCAGGCCGTGTTCATAATCTATGAATGCATTCAAAAACATTTAAGCAAATTAATCGATAAAATGGAACTGAGATTAGTCGTCCACATTTGCAATGTCCTCGTCGTAAATGTGGGGAAGGACGGGAGCTTTCGGGAAACAACCTCTAGAACAAAAACATATCAGTAAGTCGTTGCTGCGTGGACTTTTCCGTATCTGATGTCGAGTCAGAACGCACATCAATCGTGGACCGTGGCACACAAATCACCTGTCCAGCGTCGGCTTCTCTTCAGAAACGGGAGTGAAGCAAGAGGTGATGCAGACCGTCTGTGTCATGACCTCTCGCCTACCGGAGGTCAGCGTGCCGGACTCCCCCGCCTCGTCCTGAGAGGAGGACGGGGAGGACGGGGAGGACGGGGGGAGTCTCTCTATTGTTGCCATATGTTGGAGCTCGACGTTGCACAGGAGTACAAGAGTGAAACATTATATTTTTCCCCTCACAGCTAGCTGGACCTATTTCTCATAGATAACAGGGATTTAACCAAAAACAGAATCACGCACATAAGTGTGAGGAGCAATAACACAAATTCGAATAGATTTATTTGAGATTTTGGCTGGTAAGTAAGTGGTTTTATGAAAAATGAGACCCTAAAAAGAAGTAATGTGTAATTTTCTGTCGTCTGTTACTCGTTTAGAAGTTGCAGTTTATCCGTAATTCTCGTAAAAATTGGGAAAGGTCATGTTATATACAGTATTAAGGTGATGAAACAATGATAAGCACACTCAATAGGGCAACATTAAGGTTTTACATATGTTGTTTTTGAAAGCTGACGTTTTGTGTCCAAAGTCTCCGGCCAGGAATTTGTTCAATAATTGTTGTTGATCTCGACCAAAACAGACAAAAATATCAATACACTTGAGTATTGGGGTATTATGTTTTTTAAAACAGCAACATTTTTTTTTATTAATAGTTTACAAGTAAAGATTTGTGACAGACGGCGGCTCAGATAGCTTAGAAAGTAGAGCTAAAATGTTCGATGCAATAAATCTCCTTTTTTACAGTATCGCAAGATATGGAGGTATATTGAACCGTAACTCCTGTATCATGAATCGTATCGTATCGTATCGCCAGATTCTAGACAATACACAGCGCTGCCTTTTCCTCTGCTAAGAAATGTTTTAAATGTTTTCGGACCAAACTAGTCCGGGTAGCTCCCCTGAGACCAACATATGTTCTGTTTGGATTTGCAATTGGGTTAGCCATTTACTAAAGTCACTGGGTTAGTCTTAGTGCTAACATCACTGGGTTAGTCTTTGTGCTAACATCACTGGGTTAATCTTAGTGCTAACGTTACCGGTTTAGTCTTAGTGCTAACGTTACTGGGTTAGTCTTTGTGCTAACGTTACTGGGTTAATCTTAGTGCTAACGTTACTGGGTTAGTCTTTGTGCTAACGTTACTGGGTTAATCTTAGTGCTAACGTTACTGGGTTAGTCTTTGTGCTAACGGTACTTGGTTAGTATTTGTGCTAACGTTACTAGGTTAGTCTTGGTGCTAACGTTACTAGGTTAGTCTTGGTGCTAACGTTACTAGGTTAGTCTTTGTGCTAACGTTACTGGGTTAGTCTTTGTGCTAACGTTACTGGGTTAATCTTTGTGATAACGGTACCTGGTTATTCTTAGTGCTAACGTTACAGATTTATTCTTAGTGCTAACGGTAATTGGTTAGTCTTTGTGCTAATGTTACTGTTTGTATTGTATGTTCTTTACACGGCTAACAGGTTTTTGCTGCATTGGCTCATGTGTTTGACCAATCACGTTCCACTCAGGTCACTTCTGGTTCCTCTGGTGTTGGGAGATTATCTACTCTGATAGAAGAGCTAAAACAAATCCCTCACAACTGTATTCTGAGAATAATTATGCAATAAATATAGGGGTTCTTAGAGCTGTGTAAAAGTTCCCATAAACAGAGTGCAACAGATTATTACAGACCTCAAAATCATCAGCTGTAATCAGATAAGAAGTTGTGCACTGTCCCTGTTAAATTAATTAATCAATAAAAGCACGGATACACTCTTGGTTTCCAGATGCAGTTTGCAGAGAATCAATCACAACATCTTTTTGTTTTCTGTTGTTGTTGTTTTTTTACGAGCTTTAGACTCTAACCTGCATTCAGCAGCACTGTGTTTATGAAGACAACTTTTCTCTGTTTGGTTGCTCTCACCTGCAATTAGGCTTTTATACCCTCTCAGTTCAAAGGCTGGGCATATTTTCCACTCTCAACTCAAAGTGGTATTCCATGCGATTCTTCTAGCAGAGAAATTGCAGGCTGTGTGAATGTATTTGAAGAACAGGTGTTTTAAACTGTGTCTTTCTTCCTCCGAGAGGATTCCTCTGTAGACGCCCGGGAGGAAATTACAGAGCAGGAGTCCCCTGTCACTAACCGTTTCCTCTGATAGCTGAGTTGAACCCAGCTGATGTCTTTAAGGTAGAACACCAGCATGCTTCTGGCTCCATATCTTACATCTGCTTTATACTGCTGCTGCGCTTCTTTTTTTATTATATTCAGTAAAATGCAAAGTCTTTGGCTGTCAGTCTTTTACTGTAGTCGACAGTGATGAATGGCAGTTTGCAAGCTTTGTGATAATTCAAAATGAGTAGCGTACTGTCAGCCTGTCCCCTCACTCATTCAGCCATGTCATTGCTGTCAGGCTTCTGTGGGCTCTCGCGTGTCTCGATGGAGATCTTTGCGTTTTGTTTTGCAAATTAAATAAGTACAAAAGTCGGGAACCGTCAATGGCGATTGTGTCTTTGTGTGTGAAATCCAGACTGAAGGTGAAATGTTCCTAAAACAAGCACGACGGCAGCAGAACAGAATTAGCAAAGCATTAAAATGAAAAGAAATGCAACAGATTTTTTAATACAGTCTATAAAGAATGACTTAAGTTAATTTTAAAAGACATTATATGCTTTAATCTGAGTTTAAAGTTGGTGTAAATTTCCGCATGACCAACAGTTTGGTGTACCTTCGCACTGAGCCAGGTGAGCTGTTTCCCCTGTTCCAGTCTTTAGACTAAGCTAACTAGCTAGCAGTTGGCTGTCACGAAAACCATCGCGACAACTAGCCTTTAGGAGTAAACTCCTTGGGCCAGTTAACTCCTAAAGGCTGAAGGCTAAAAGCTAAAAACTTCGTACAATAAATAATTGATAAGACTTCCCCCCGTTTTGGCAGGTTTCCCGTCAAAACTACATTTTCTCAGGCGGAAATCCACTGAAATCTATTAGAATATTTATTTTCCTGTGCGAAGGTTCCACGAACATACAAAAAATATTTTTTTGTTATTGGTGTGAAACTGCTTTCAGTTCTTCACTTTTACCTGAGCAAGACCACCTGAAACATATCCATCCAACCAACCAAATAAAATAAAAGTATTGTCTTTTTTTTTTTTTTATGCATAATTTGCCCTCTACTTTTACTGTCTCTCTTCACCAGGCGACGTGAATGACCATGACTAGTTGAGCGTTAATGCAGTCGCCAAAAACTCACACACCGTAAACTCAAATATTTTATTATATTATGATATTATATATTATTATTGTGACTGAAAGCCGGAGTAAAAACTTGATAAACACCCTTTATTTAAAGCTGAGAGTTGCCACTCTAATCTCTAAATTCTACATGCAATACAAAGCCAAGCACAGCGACGTGTGACCGTTCTCATACTGCGTTTCCCAGCAGTCTCATTGCACCCTCGTCAAATTTTCACCCTCCAGCAGCCAAGTTGTCCCGTCCACACCTCACCTCCCACCCCTGCAAAGTCTTTATTAAAGTGTCAGTGATGAAGACGCCTCTGACAGCTTAACAATATCCTCTGCCTAAACACAGGACGCTCACCCAGCAGCACCCTCATACCTCCTCCTGTTTATACAGACGGGTTTCCCCCGAGCACGTTGTCCCAAAGCAAACAGACAATATTGTGTCTAAGAGTGGGAATCTTTGGTTCTAGTAAGGAAACATTCACTTATAGGATCCAGGCTACAATACATTATAATAGATAGATAAATACTTTATTAATCCCGCAGTACAGCAGCATTTTTACATAAGAAAAGAAACGTTTTTACATTAGAAATGAAAAATATATACAAAATAGAATAGAATAAGAAGAAGAAAATAAGAAAAATGCACAATATATATAACAAATAGAATAGAATAATAATATTAAATTAAATGTATCAGTACAAAATGTAAGGGAACATGTAACATATTAAACATAAATGGCGCCATTTGATGTGCTGTACTTACGTTAGCTTGAAGCTAACTCTTGGAAAAGTACGACAAAGCAACATAATACAGTTTGCAGCCAGATGTCACATCTTTTGGTGTTTTACTCCACATTGGAAGTTAGTTACAGGTGTTTAGGACACATTTTTATTAATCTTTTCCTGTTTGGTGAGGTTAATTTCTTGCCAGTGGACATTTAAGCCCATTGTCCAAAAGCAAACAGACAATATTGTGTCTAACTTCCACGGAGTTAACACTGGAAGAAGAATGAGAATCTTTAGTTTTAGTATGGAAACACTCACTTATAGAATTCAGGCTACAATACGTTATAATGTCTCAGGAAAAAATGTAAGGCAACATGTGACATATTAAACATAAATGTCGTCATTTGATATGTTGTGCTTATGTTAGCTTGAAGCTAACGGTTGGCAAAGTACAACAAAGCAAAATAATAACCCCATGCCACATTTTTATTCACCTTTCCCTGTTTGGTTAAGGCTAAATTCTAACCAGGGGTCATTTTCCCAGAATTTAATTGAGGCAATTAAGCAAAGTCTTGTCCAGCGTTGACCTCAGTGTGATTACACATTAAGTACAGGGCGAGATGCCCAGTAAAGATGGCAAAAACTTCCTCTTCATCGTCTTCTTCCTCCTCTGTCCCTGCTCTGATGCCTCTCCACATTCCTGCTCTTGTTTCACTCATTTCGTCCAAACATTTCCCCCCCCCACTCCCGATGCAATGACGCACTCTCGGGGAGTCAGGGATTTGTTGTTCCCTTCAGAAAGCAACGGGGAGCTTTCGCCTGCTTACACTTCTGTCACTCCAACGCGAGTCTGTTATGAATCGGCTCGTTTATAGGTTACACACCGGTACATTCGTGCTCCGTGTCGTGCAGTAAGAGGGTGCCGGCTGCTAACGGGCAGCGCAGACTAAACAACTGGTCAGTCAGCTTCATCTGATTTACTTTAGAGAAGTCGGGGACAAATTAGGATGACGTTGAATGTAAATACACCTCCTGTATGTCCATCCAGCGTCCGCACACGGCACACGGCTCAACTCGGTATAGTTTAGTGTCATCTTCGTACGATGGTTTCTACTTTTAGAAACGTATCGGTAGGCAGCAACACTGATAGAAACATGACTTGTAGTTTACTGACTGATGTCGGTTTGTGAAGCTGTAGGGTTGAGGTGATGATATCTTTAAATTTGATTCCTAATACACAAGGATACTCTGGGACGATCATTGGACTAAAATACTACTGATCACATGTTTAAGTTTCCTATCCAGCGAGCATTTCTCTGTCCAAATCCATGATGGCGCTGAATAAAAAGTTTAAAGTTAGAACTATTTGGGAACATGAACATCTCAATCAAATTTCATTGCGATTCATACAATCTTTGTCAAGATATCTCACTCTGGACCAAAGCTTTGAGATACCAGAGAGTTTACAGGAACCAACCGACCCTTGCTTTTCCTAACGCCACACTGCTAGCATGCTAACCGACCCGCTTGTCTGGGAAATCCTTCTAAACATTCGTCCAGTTGTGTAAGATCGCACGATTTCAAAAGACAAACAGATGCAGATAGCAGTCACTATGGAGCAGCTGCGCGGTATATTTACACAGGTTTTCATAGCTGGTGAGGACTTATACATCCACACCTTCGCAATGTATAAATATTTGCTGTGCAGCAGCTGCTAGCAGCGGCATTGACGTCTGTGAGATCAATGCACTTGAGTGCTTCCTGGCTACGATATAACACCTGTTTTAGCTCGTGTTCTGTATCAGTTGGTCCTGTTGTGAGTAAGGAAAGAGAGAAATTATGTTTTTTTTATTTCTCCATTCACTCTCGCGACGAAATGGTCTCAAAATCACACATTTAGCACATAAACTAACAAGAAGAGGGTGGTTGGAATTATAAAGCATGGATGTAGAAATGGTGATAATCCTCAAAATACAAGATCGGTCCGTCGGGTGCAGAGTAAATCCAGCGGATACCAGTTGGTGTTTGTGTAAATGTGATATGTGCAGCTTGTCCTTTAGGTTTATGTTCAGTACTGTGCCATGTTAGAGTGTTGAGGGCCAGTGTGTTCTGCCAGCCAAAAAAGACCATGAGATACCAGAGAGTTTACAGGCACCTCAGCAGCTCCGCTATCATGTTTCCCCCCTCTGACCCACTGTGGACGTCTGATGATCTGAGCACTTGAGCCGGGGAAAGCTCCCCTTCCTCGAAGCCAGACATTCTGCAATTTGTCTCCCTTCTCCTGCTGGATAGCCAGCTGTGTCCACCTCGCTACCCCGTCCCTCTGCCTCGTTTCCCATCATGCAATATGCAACCAATGTATAGAAGTCAAAGCTTCATGTGTTAAAGCTGCATTCTCTCTCCTGACCACCAGGGGGCGACTCCTCTGGTTGTATAGAAGTCAAAGCTTCATGTGTTAAAGCTGCATTCTCTCTCCTGACCACCAGGGGGCGACTCCTCTGGTTGTATAGAAGTCAAAGCTTCATGTGTTAAAGCTGCATTCTCTCTCCTGACCACCAGGGGGCGACTCCTCTGGTTGTATAGAAGTCAAAGCTTCATGTGTTAAAGCTGCATTCTCTCTCCTGACCACCAGGGGGCGACTCCTCTGGTTGTATAGAAGTCAAAGCTTCATGTGTTAAAGCTGCATTCTCTCTCCTGACCACCAGGGGGCGACTCCTCTGGTTGTATAGAAGTCAAAGCTTCATGTGTTAAAGCTGCATTCTCTCTCCTGACCACCAGGGGGCGACTCCTCTGGTTGTATAGAAGTCAAAGCTTCATGTGTTAAAGCTGCATTCTCTCTCCTGACCACCAGGGGGCGACTCCTCTGGTTGTATAGAAGTCTATAGAAAATGACTCTACTTCTCTCTTGATTTATTCCCTCAGTAAACATTGTAAACATGAGTTTATGTCTCAATCTCTAGTTTCAAGTCCCGCCTCTTCCTGTGGATCACCATGGGACCTCATTTTGTAAAAAAAATATCCGATAGTCAACGCCAAGAGACAAATATTTTTTTGTGTCCTGTTTGAATTGTGCCATGAATTACACATATGATGTTTGTCAATTCAAAAGATAATTTTCCACGTCAAGAAAGTGTCGCACCACGATGAACTCACACTAACCGCTCTTTTTCTTCCTGGCTGATAAAAAGAGTCTTTGGATCAAACACATGTGAGTTAACGTGACATTTGTCCGTGGAACATAGCTAAGTTAGCTAGTAAGCCAAGCTAACGACCGTGTTGTACATTGTGGTTTCACACCAAACTGACTTTTTTAACTCGTAAAATTATGTTTAAAATTGACAAACATCACATGTGTAATTCATTCAATTGAAATGGGATAAAAAATTATTTGTCTCTTGCCGTTGACTACTGTACATATTTATTTATGAAATGAGGTCCCGGAAGAGGAGGGACTTCACCCCTCTTTTCCCTTTTAGGTGTGTCACCCCCTAACTCTTTATGAAATGAGCACAGACACACACACACACACACACACTCTCTCTCTCTCTTCATGCCTTGTTTTAACACACACCGCCAGCATTCCTATATGGTGAGCTCAGCCAAATACACACATTTACTCCCAGTCGTTTCCTCGAGTGAGCACAGTGTGCTATCTCACAGAAGAACAGCATATTGTTCTTTCTGTGTGTGTGTGTGTGTGTGTGTGTGTGTGTGTGTGTGTGTGTGAGTGAGACCGGAGGGGATACAGTGGTGGTTTTAGGTTTCTGCCCCTCTAGAGAGACCTTATCTTTTTGCTGGCAAAAAAAATAAATACGTTCCTTCCTTCAATTTCTTAAACAGGTTGATTCACGCACACTGCGGACAACCTCGCCACGCAGATAGCTTTGGTTTCATTTGTAGAGGTTTTGAGATATCCGCCTCCGTCCAACCAAAAACAATGGAGGTAAATGGAAATGTATCTGTGGGGATAATGACACTGAACTATAACTTCTAGAAAAAGTGTCCCTGTTATTTTTCATTTGGACTTTTTCTTCAGTAGAAAGTAGATCCAATGCAAACTGTTCACAATGAGGTCTGTGGGTTATCAAATTCAACCAGGACATTGTTTCTGTAAAGAACCAGCAGGGGGCGACTCCTCTGGTTGTATAGAAGTCAATGCTTCATGTGTTAAAGCTGCATTCTCTCTCCTGACCACCAGGGGGCGACTCCTCTGGTTGTATAGAAGTCAAAGCTTCATGTGTTAAAGCTGCATTCTCTCTCCTGACCACCAGGGGGCGACTCCTCTGGTTGTATAGAAGTCAAAGCTTCATGTGTTAAAGCTGCATTCTCTCTCCTGACCACCAGGGGGCGACTCCTCTGGTTGTATAGAAGTCAAAGCTTCATGTGTTAAAGCTGCATTCTCTCTCCTGACCACCAGGGGGCGACTCCTCTGGTTGTATAGAAGTCTATAGAAAATTACTCTACTTCTCTCTTGATTTATTCCCTCAGTAAACATTGTAAACATGAGTTTATGTCTCAATCTCTAGTTTCAAGTCTTCTTCAATACAGCATGATGTTCATTTAGTAAAGTATTATTATTTAGAGTCAAATAGACCATAAAGGCCGTATTCCAAATGGCGACGGCGAAAACGGCATTCGTTGAAAAGTTTGGTCTCATTTTGAATCTGCAGATAATTCCAGACCCGAAATGTTATGATCCACTAAAGTTAGGCACAATATGAGATGGATAAATCCCCTTTTTTGTATCTTCACCACCATCTTGACTGTGAGGGAGCCAGGAGGGATAATTCACCCATCGCTAAGTCCCGCCCCTCGAACGCAGACCGTCCAATCGTAGCGTAGCATCCGACAGCTCCATAGACTCCCATGCAATGGTTTCAGATGTTCTTCATTTCCATACTTCTCAGTGGATTTCCAGCTCACCACGGTTAAACATTGCATTACAGTGATAGGTTGTTTTTCTGTACGGTCACGTCCTCTTATCCCTTCATGTTGTGGTTTTTCTGACGGCAGAGAAAAAAGCTGACCAGATGCTGCTTCTCTGCTTCCAAACATGCTGACGTTATCTAAACACAGAACTGATGCATCAGTGGCGAAATAATGTTCGAGGTCAAACAAGAAATCAACCTCTTCTTATTTAATTCCCCTGCGACGGCCAAGTTTGAAACACAACCAGCTGTTCAGGGGTGTTTGTTGCCAGAGAGCCGAGGACGTCCAACATGGCCGCCCGAGGGTTCGCTACGTCTCTTTCATGGTCGGTCAGACCGACGTAGATAACAAACGGCATGTGGTTTGATACCGACCTTGAGGAAACGTGTTGCTCGTTGCCGAAGGGGCCGACTGTCACCGCACTAAGCTCCGTCTGTCGGGCCGACAGGGCCACGCGGGAAAGTGACAGCTTGACCCAGAACCCATGTGGGTCAGCGGCACCATATGCTGAAGAGCTCGAGATAGAAGTATCTCCTCAGGGTGGTGATTAGCTTATTCCCATGTGTTGGAAAAAGAGACGGGGGAGGGGGGAGGGAGGAAATGGGACGTTGAAGATGTGAACTCAAGGTCCTGATGATGTTAAGACTTTCTAAAAACTCGATCGCAATCACTCCCATCACGCCGATCTCCCGTCGCTGAGCGGCGCCTGATTTAAAAACAAAAGACTTCTCGGGTGTTATCGGCGGAGGAGAGGCAGGCACGCGGAACAGAACAGCCTCGACAATCAGCTGGTTTTATCCGGACGCCGGGCCGACACTTTGAAGTCCGCCGAGTCGTGTCGCGGCTTGTTAGTTTGTTATGTTTTGTCTGAAGTCGTTTCAAAAAGGCCCACATGTTGGAGAAGAAGTCCAAAACCTGACTCAGTGAGCGGCGGACATCTGGGTTTCTATTATTTATTTTTTAAACCAGAGGAACTTGATGGCCCGACTCAGACATATTGGTTTGTGAAAGGCATTACAGGGGGAAACAACGAAAAGAACTGTGGGCAATCAAGCAATACAACTGATTAATACCACATTTATTACAGGTTTTTTCATGATTTCTTTGAAAACGGGGTTAATTTTGTCAAAACACTCCACAAAATGTACACAACCACACACACAAGTCGCAAAACACATCAGATCTCTTGCAAAATGAAACACTTAACAAAACTATCCGATAATTTATAGCAACTTGATTTATTGGCACACATACAACGACATACAATCTGATTATCTTTGAACCAGTTACACAATGCTGTGTTCGATCTATAACACTTTCAACATTTTTACTTTTCTAATGATAGTTGGGGTTTGATTTTGAAATTCTCGTGGTACAAGAATCTTTGGCCTCCGTTGGTGTCGTAGACATTGTTTTATAGTGCCAGGTGGCATGTGGATTGGCCAATCGGTTCACGGGTGTGGCATTTTGAATGGCAGTGTTTTGAAATGACAAAAGTAGTGAGTAGAGAACCGTGTGTTGCAAAAAATACAACGTTGAATTTCAAATTGGGTTGAAAGCAGGAAATGTGTTTGGTGGACATGAGCTGAGGTTTTATGTGTTCGGAATTGATGAAAAAAAACTTGAATTTGCCTGGTGCTTGAATTCACCTCCAGTGAAGGTGAAATATGACTTAATGCACCTTTAAAAGGCAATGAAAGGTTCTAATATTCACTTTGCTTCCATGTGTTTCAGAGTATTGAGCGAGAGGAGCCGATAGAGGTGGACCCCGCCCCGACACATGGCCTGGAGAACGGACACGCTGCTACCACAGGTAACCAACTGTTGTTTGAGGCCTCGGGGTTTTAAAGTAGTCACGGGTACTATCGACTGATTCTGTGAAAACAGTTGTATGATTCTTCTGTGGCTCTGGAGAAAGGGTCAGGTGAGGTATTTTAAGGCGTATTTTGATCACGTTAGATGTTTGAGGTTGGAGACGTTGCCCCGTAAGAAAGACATTCATGCGTTCCTGATGTCTCTTCTGTTTGCATCCAGTTGGAATTAAGCAATCCAGAGACCGTGGTTGTACTACTCCCCGTGTTCAGTGGGACAATATCATAGCTGAAAGTCAGTAACTTCAGGATAAAACGTGGAGTTGCGTTCGTTAAAGCTGCATTTATTGATCTTTGCCACTCGGGGCATCAACATATTATCACCCAGCCGAATTGCAATCTATTGGCTTCGCTTCCATGGAGACAAATTTTGCTCAGCTCGAAAACAATGGAAAGTCAATTAGGATCCTTTTTTGTTGTGGACTCACGAATTAAACAAATCCACGTGACCGTGCAACATTCAGAGCTAATGAAGTGGTATTAAATATCAACAAAGATTACTTACGGTGGGCCGGATGGGTCCAACAAACAGGACTTTCCGGTTATTGTTAAGTTTTCCTAAACCTCGCTTTGTGGTTTTGCAGCCTAAACCTAACTTTTGTTTTATAGCATAATGTCGTCCTGAACAAGAAGTGGTGTCGCTCACCACGAAACCAATAGATTGCATTTCATGACTATTTTATGGACTGCCGTGAGGCTGCGTTGCATTGCCCAACAAAGTTGATATGGCAGGTTGCTTATTTTTCACATCCAGAAGATAAGGAGCAACATAAGCATTCATTTTTAAATTGTGTTTTTGTTCGACTGTAAATCCAATATTCACCCATTGAGCTCTGTTTTGGTCTCCACCACCTCCTGAGGGAAATATATAGCTTTATATTACTTAATGCTCCGCTTTGTTCACCAGCTAGTCGCTAACTTTGTCAGTGATAGGCAGGTAGAGTACAGATGGCAGTTTATCTGATTTATTTCTGTTTTTTTGGGGGCTGGACACCCAAAACAACAAGCTAAAAAAGGATAAAACGCGTAAGCTGTAGTGTGGTGATAATTCTCTGTGGGTTTGTTAGTATGAACGACCCCTTTAACGTTACACATGGTCATTAAAATTGTATATATTGTGCATTTTTCTTATTTTCTTCTTCTTATTCTATTCTATTTTTGTATATATTGTAATTTTCTCCATGTAAAAAAAATTCTTTTCTTATGTAAAAATGCTGCTGTACCGAAAAAATATCCCCTTACGGGATTAATAAAGTATTTATCTATCTATCTAACTATCTAAAGCCATTGTTAGCATAAAACATATCATCAGTATTGTTAGGTTGGATCACTTTACATCTTATTATCCAACCAGAACATTCGGAGTTGGTCCACGGAAAGACGTCTCCACCCAACGACTTCCCACACGAGCACACAGCCCCCGTCGCCATGAGGATGCCCCACCTCCCCATCACCGCGACAACCAAGACGGCGGAAATGAAGGGCCCCGATTCTCCCGGCAGCCCCGTTGGGTCTCGTTCCTCTCCGGTCTCTGAGGCTGCAAGCACCAACCAGACCCAGCCAATAGAGGAGTCTCCAATTCAACCAGGTGATTGGTTGCATTCGTTGCATGTATAAGAGAATACTGCTTGCCTTTGCTTTCACTTCAGACCTGCAATCACATGCAATCAATACATGAGTCGTTTTCCAGATTCATTTGCTAGATTTTCCCAAGCAGCAACCTCCGGTGTTGGTAAATCGAGCCAAAACAGAAGAGCCAAAAGCGTGCCGGTTCTTCGAAAGGCCACTTGAGGCTGGCTCCATTGACCCTCATGTTAAAATAAATACATAAACATGTTTACAGCATGGTACAAATAAAAAACGGTTTTGGTCCCTTTAGCTAATATCCCCATTCAAGTCTTAGATCTTTATTTAAATCCCCCGTTTTAATTATATCAAGACTTACAGTTGAGTGACAGGTTCCGTTGCAGGTCCCATTAAGTCCCGCCCCATTAAGTGGCGCCATTACATCGCAGCATTATATAATACTTACAACAATCCTATTTCCTTTGTCTGTATTGAATACTGAATATATTGATATATATGAACACTTATACTGTCTGTACATAATTAGTTTATTTCATTTCAATTTACTGTCAATTTACTGTGTTTTTACTGCTGTTTAATGTGTATTTGCTTATTTATAATACTTATGTTTCTTTTACTATGTATCTTGTGTGCACTTTAACTTTGCTGCTGTGATCCTGCAAATTTCCCCTTGCGGGACTAATAAAGGATATCTTATCTTATCTTATCTTATCTTATTGCTGTTAGTATCGTCCACATGGGCTCCTGCACCTATCAGAGCTTTGGGATCCCCTCGCCTTCAAGGTGAGCTTTCAGAGACACATGCCATCTTTGTTTGAGACTACGACGTCGTGGATGTGATTCACTGACCCGTTTGTCCTTTGCAGAGAAAGCTAACTCGGCCAAGTCTGTGACCTACTCGGGGCTTCTGCAGCACGACAGGTGAGTGGAAGGTGACTCGTGAGATATGTTTCACGAACAAAGACCACGGCAACAGCGATGTGAGTTCACGGATGGTTTACTACGAGATGGAACGAGAGGGTTGGGTTAAGGAAGCGGAAAGGGGTCGAGGGATGAAGGGATGAAGGGGTGAAGGGGTGAAGGGGGGGAGGAACCAGAAGGGTAGAGGGGGTCGGAGAAAGAAGGTTGGAGGGGTGAGATGAGAGAACGCTGCCATCCGGTGGCTGGAGGGAGCGATGGGGGGGAGACACGAGGGAGGGGGGGGTCGTCTCTTCAGAAGCTCTGATGGTGAA
>JACSYO010001496.1:347500-368786 GCA_016806645.1 Ophiodon elongatus
ATACAACAAATAGAATAGAATAATAATATTAAATTAACTAACAAAAAGAGACGAAACAGTAGTACAAAGATGTAATATAATAATAATATAAAAACATTATATCTTATATTACGTGCAACATTTGGCTCAGTATGCACGAGCTCCTTTTTATTCCGATTGATTCTTAACTGATTAAAAATAAATACAATAAAAAAAAAAAAGAATGAAATGAGCCACGTTGTCAACACGAGGTTTCATCATTTATCGGCTAATTAATCATCTAAATATATAAAAATACGTATTTCTGGAATTTTTTATCTGTTATTACAACGATACACCAAATCCCCCCAAAACTCTTCATAAACAACCTAGATCCTGATTTGAAGGGTGCTGGGTGCAGGGTGCATGTGGGTGGTGGGTGCAGGGTGCTGGGTGGTGGGTGCATGTGGGTGCCCCCCTGATCTGATGGCGGTATAAGAAGCGGTCCCTCCTCCTCTGATCACAGTGTGGCGTCATGGCCTTGTTCATGGACTCAGGCTTCTCTCTCCTGAAGCAGAACAAAGACCTGATGGATTTTAAAGCTTTATTTGAAGAAGAAGAAGAAGAAGAAGAAGAAGAAGAAGAAGAAGAAGAAGAAGAACCGGATCACTGCAAAGGTAATAATAATAATAATAATAATAATAATAATTCAGATGTTTCCTGTTCGTTTGGCTTCCACTTCAGAAACCACAGCAAGTAAATTAATCATTAATCACAAATAACTAAAAATAATTCGTTTTATTTATTTATTTTAAATAACGTTTTAATGGAAAAAGTCACAAATTATTAACGAAATTCAATTTTAAAACAATAAATAAAAATAAGGCCTGCGTGAAAATAAATAATTAAAGCAAATTGCCCCAAGATGTATCTGTAAAATAAAAAATAAACATTTGTTTAACGGTTTAAGTTTAGTTTTTTTTTATGAGCTCTGTGGCTCCTGATTTTTTATTATTTTTTTATCGTAAACTCACTGCGTTTCCATCTCAAACAATTAAATTTAAATATCGAATTTACTCTCCCTCGCTCTGAATTGATATGATTTATCATTGATTTATTTATAATTAGTGTTATTATTTTATATTTAAATTGATTTCGTTCCAAGGAGCCCGGAGCGAGAGCGCGCTGTCCTCCCCGGACCCGGACCCGGACCGAGCCGCCGCGGCCGCCGCCGCGGGGCCGATGCCGGGCCAGAGGAAGCGGAAGCGGACCATCTTCAGCCGAGCCCAGCTGACCGAGCTGGAGCGGGCCTTCGCGGTGACCCCCTACCCGGACATCACCCTGCGGGAGCGGCTGGCCGCGCACACGCACCTGCCCGAGAGCAAGATACAGGTGAGTCCGCTTGCTTTGACGGTGACGTCATTGATATGACGTTACGCAATCAGTCTCTGTTTATGAGGAGAAAGCAGGTGTAAAGGTGATGGATATTAATTAAAGGGACTGTGAGGAACTTCTAAAAAATGAGAGGTTTTCTAAAGGTCATATAGAGGACCAGGACTACACTGAGGTCTATAGAGGACCAGGACTACACTGAGGTCTATAGAGGACCAGGACTACACTGAGGTCTATAGAGGACTAGGACTAAACTGAGGTCTATAGAGGACCAGGACTACACTGAGGTCTCTATAGAGGACCAGGACTACACTGAGGTCTATATAGAGGACCAGGACTACACTGAGGTCTATATAGAGGACCAGGACTACACTGAGGTCTATAGAGGACCAGGACTACACTGAGGTCTATAGAGGACCAGGACTACACTGAGGTCTACTGTCAGACCCTGCTGCAGTACAATGAGAGGTTCTCTAAAGGGACCCTGGTGCACTACCTCTTCAGTCCACAGGGGGCAGCAGAACCACCGCTACGTGATGACAGGAATAACGATGTCTTTTTGCTTCCCACAGGTTTGGTTCCAAAACAGAAGAGCCAGAAGTATCAAGACCGTGAGACTCCCCAAGTCCACCAAGCCCGCCCCCCCGGGGGGTCGAGGCCTCGCCGATCCCTCCTCCGGGCCGGTGACCGCCGCGTTCCTGTCCTCCACCGCCCTGGCGGAGATATTCAGACCGGATCAGAACCAGTCCTGCGAGGACGTCCCGCAGATCTACTCCGACTGGATCCAGATCTACGGCAACCCCGTGTCATCGCCGCCATCTTCCTCGTCTCTCCAGCCCACGCCGGGCTCCTCCAAACCCTCGGAGCCTCGTCTGTGGGAGGAGGAGCACCAGCACCACCACCACCAGCACCAGCACCACCAGCAGCACCAGCACCACCTGGGGTTCCCCCCCGGTTCTTTCCCTCAGCCTCACCACCCGGCCTCCGCCCGGTCCTCCTACCAGGCCTTCAGGAACTTCAAACCCCAGAGCGCGGCTCCTTCCGGGGCCCACCAGGCCGCGGGGGGAGGCGGAGGCGGCCCCGCGGGTGGAGGTCACACCTCCGTAGACCAGGTGGTGCCTTCCCACCCTCAGCCGGTGTACTGGGAGGTGGCTCAGGGACACCACCACCACCACCACCACCACCACCCGCAGATGGGACCACAGACCTCCATGGGCTACATCTCAGACCTGATCTACAACGCCGCCATCGTCACCAACTTCCTGGAGTTCTGAATCGCGGAACTATCGATCCCGGATACTTTAACCCCGTCACGTCCTCCCGTCTCTGTGACCAGAGCTGACTGTTCCTCAAACATCTGCACGCAGATGTTCTCCAGATGTTCTCCAGATGTTCTCCAGATGTTCTCCAGATGTTCGCCGGGTTTTTGTGTCTTTTTTTGTGCGTTTCCAGTCGTGCTTTTAAATACGTTCCTCACATTTCTGGCTCAGTTTTCAACCAACAATCTGGCCTTCAGACACAAAGGGCTCTCAGAATACAGACGCCATTTAAAAGACCATCTGTTTTTTTTAATAGTAATTTACCGTAAACAAAAAACAGTTCTCAACTGTGAATTTTACAGTTGCAAAGAAATCATACCGTAATGTGTTATACATTCTCACTTTATTTTTTACGGTGAAGTTCTGGCAACCACAGCTGCCGGTAATTTACCGTATATTACACATATTTTTTTACAGTGTATATCTGTTTTTTTAATAGTAATTTACCGTAAACAAAAAACGGTTCTCAACTGTGAATTTTACAGTTGCAAAGAAATCATACCGTAATGTGTTATACATTCTCACTTCATTTTTTACGGTGAAGTTCTGGCAACCACAGCTGCCGGTAATTTACCGTATATTACACGGATATGTTTTTTTTACAGTAATCTGTTTTTTTAATAGTAATTTACCGTAAACAAAAAACAGTTCTCAACTGTGAATTTTACGGTTGCAAAAAAGTCATACCGTAATGTCTTATACATTCTCACTTTATTTTTTACGGTGAAGTTCTGGCAACCACAGCTGATGGTAATTTACCGTATATTACACTAATCATTTTTTTTTTTTTACAGTGCAGGATTTATTGGCTATGTATATTTTTTAAATACCACTACTTTTCTTTTTTTAAATGCATAACCTGTAAATATTAACCAATATATATTTGACGAATACATTTTTTGTTTTTTCTCAGACCCGACGTAAGAATTCCACTTTTCAATCGTGAATTACTTTAATTTAAACAGAGAAGTAGACGTGTGATGAACATTTATTTAACATGTGTTATGTGGGTTTTATTTGTACTAAACAGTCGGATCACCGAATCGATGCAACGTGTGTTTACGAGCGTTTATCCTTCATTTAAAGGGACAGTTCACCCCAAAAAATACACATCTGTCCTCCTACCTGTAGTGCTATTTATCAATCCAGATTGTTTTAATGTGATTTCTCCAATACAAAGAGACTAAATGGAACTCGGCCCAAAAAAATACATTTGAAAAAAAAAAGATTAACCGTTTACTGAAGACATGCTGCAAACCATCGTGAATAAAACCCGACCTGTGCAATGAAACCGACATTTAGGTCGGAATTAAAAGTCGGAAACTGGTTTTAAACCCACCCGACGTCACGGCAACGTGGCTACTCACACAGAGAATCACCTCTTCGTCATTTTTTTAACTTTACGAGGTGTTTTTTTTTATCGTTTTTAACGTTGCGGCTGCCATTTAGATTGGAAGTCGGGACTCCAATCTAACAGGATTGCAGCGTTAATCCACAGATTCTATTGTTCAAAAGAAAAATAGTTCCCACATGATATAAAACAGCTCACATCAAAACAATCTAGATACATAAATAACTTGAGATACAATATGTGTTTCTGATTTTAGGGTGTACTGTCCCTTTAAGAGTAGCAGGCGGACTTTACCCCAATGTCAAATGTTTGGAAGAGGTTAAAAAAAGATAATTGTATATATATATATAATGATGAATGTAAAATGTAATGAAGTGATGGTCTGTTGGTAGAGTAAGTTTTAAATTAGACGGAAACATTTAGTGTCTCGAATAGAAATAGATGTTGCGGTCGAAACAGAAAAAATAAACTATAATCATTTTGTCTTGTTTGAAAATAACATTTTGGCCTCATAGAGTTTAAAATCAGACTTTATCTACTGTTCATTTACAGAAATATTGCTAAAAAAATACGTTGAAATTGCTAATTTTTTCCCTTTGATGTTGAGGAAGAAACCATTTTATTTAAAATATATATAATTTATTAGAATTATAATAATCATTATAAAATGATAAAAAAAATTTAAATAATCAGTAATTGGACTCAAAAAAATTAATTAAATTAATTGGATTTTATTAAAAAAGTTACCATGTGCAGTTTAAAAACATAAATGTCACCGTTTCATGCACCGCGACCGATCGTAGCTTTAAGCTAATTCTCTTCTGTTTGTCCCTCGGCCGCGACAGAGAGACAACGCGACAACAAACAATACAAAGAACAAGAAAGAACAACACAAACACAAATGTTTTATCAGATAAAAGCAAATTCTGAGGCCGTAAACAAAAACAAAACTCTGAAAACTGAAAACTGAGCCAAAGAATCTGTGAACTGTGTTTACAGAAAATGTTTCTCGTCTCGTTTTGATGTTGTTGTTTTTTTCGTGATGTTCCACATGGATTTTTTTTCTCCCGCGGCATGTTTTAATGCTTTACGTCCCCTGCGAGTATTATCTGTTCAAAAACATCCTGATTAAAATGATTCCTTTGTGGTTAAGATACCATGACAGAAATAATTATTTTCTGAGTCAAAATATATTTCCGATACTGTAAGTATCAGGAGATGGATGGGGGGGGGGAATAAGAAGTAAATTAAAGCCAGGGCTCAGGCTCTATCAGCTTACAGGCTCTGTAATTCTGCCTGGATTTAAAGTTTTGAAATATTACATGAGCGGTATAATACAGAGGCAAATATGACAGAGATCTCTGCATATCATAATAATCTTTAATACTGAATAATCTTTCAATAAACCTTTAATCCGGGTGTCAAATCTCAGATCTTAGGAAGATACTTTTTTTTTTGTGTGTATGTGTGTGTGTGTGTGTGTGTATTCCAGATGTAGTTACATCTTTTAATCTTTCCCTCCGATATGAAAAGAGGAGGATGGGATAGTTTGACCAAAGAAATGACAGATCCAGCGTGTCCGTGTATGAAATAAGACACGTGGTGTTATTGTTCCGTGTCACGGTTTGTTTTTCGCCTCTTTAATTCACGCCGGAGCAGCGAGGACGGGTCAGAAGTGAAACGTCAATAAATTAATAATATAGTAATAACAGTGTTGTTATCTGACTGAGTCAAAACAAAATAGCTACTTCGCTCAGTTTCAAAACACAGAAGTGTCACTAATACTTTTATTTTCTAGTTTCGAATCATGAATCTTAAATGAAGGTGGTGATATTCTACTTTTTTGCTTATTGTCAACAATAAATAGATTAAATCCAGATTATTATTCAACGTTTCTCCTGGAGGGACCTCGTTTCTATCTTTGAGGATATACATTTTAAATATATTTTATATTATATTTAATGCATAACAGTAACTGATGAACAAATAACCCAAATAGATACTTAGTATTAGATAATAATAAATATATCTATTATTATCTTTTACTAACTATACTTAGTAATAGATAATAATAATAGATACTTAGTAATAGATAATAGTAGATACTTAGTAATAGATAATAGTAGATACTTAGTAATAGATAATAAATAATTAGTAATAGATAATAGTAGATACTTAGTAATAGATAATAGTAGATACTTAGTAATAGATAATAATAATAATAGATACTTAGTAAAAGATAATAAATAATTAGTAATAGATAATAGTAGATACTTAGTAATAGATAATAGTAGATACTTAGTAATAGATAATAATAATAGATACTTAGTAATAGATAATAGTAGATACTTAGTAATAGATAATAATAATAGATACTTAGTAATAGATAATAATAATAGATACTTAGTAATAGATAATAGTAGATACTTAGTATTAGATAATAATAAATAGATGTATTATTATCTTTTACTAACTATACTTAGTAATAGATAATAATAATAGATACTTAGTAATAGATAATAGATACTTAGTAATAGATGATAGTAGATACTTAGTAATAGATAATAATAGATACTTAGTAATAGATAATAATAATAGATACTTAGTAATAGATAATAATACTTAGTAATAGATAATAGATACTTAGTAATATATAATAGTAGATACTTAGTAATAGATAATAGTAGATGTGTAATAAAACGCAATAACTGCAGGAAGTTCGTGTTAAACGAGCGATTTGGGTCAATTTTGAACAGTTTTCGTCTTATTTTAGGAACTTTTAATACAATTCTCTTCCTGACTTATGTATTTTTCTATATTTACAACAGTCGTACATAATTAATAAGCTTCTTTTTTATGACAAATTCAGTGTTTTTCTTCTCCCTGACGCTTGGCCATTGTTCTATTGGCTCTGTGAATAATCATTTTATAATAATATTATCAAAAAAAAGTAAAAAATTACCAAACTTTATGAATCGACTCTAGTTGGTGCAGATTTTATTGGATACAAAAACACAATTACAGACATCAAAACTGAAGGAACTATACTGAAATGAACATAGAAAGTAACTGTAAATAAATAAGAAACATCATTTTTGACTGAATTAAGAAGTGGCGGCTGTAGCTACTTTGACCACGAGGTCGGCGGTTCGATTCCCAAACTCTTCCTGTCCGTGTGTCCGAGTGTCTTCGAGCGAGACGTTGAAGTTCCACGTGTTTAGATTCACGATATTTGAAGTTAAATTAGTTTTTTTGTCTATAAACAGGTGGAATTTCAGATAAATCAGAAGTATTTTTTCTACAAAGAACAGATATTCAGTCACTTTGAACCAATGTTCTCTCTTGAAATGTTCCAGCTTCTCTTCAGCATCACTTCGTGAATCCTCGGCATCTTCGCTCAGAAACTCCACCGACTCTCCCGACGAATAAAAAGCCTAAAAGTCCTCGTTTCTCTTTTTTTGGGGGCGGAGCTTGCTACGGTTCCCCCAGCTCGCCCTCCATGGTCCGGACCAGCACGTACAGCTCGGCGAGCCCCACGACGGACGCAGCGATCACCGCCGCTATCACCCGCTGGAAAACAAGAGACACAAGGATGAGATGATATTTCACTGAAAAATATCAGTCAAAGAATATCAATTCTTCTTTTTAGGTAAATTTAACTTAATTTTTTAGGTTAAGTCAACTTATTTTTGCAAGTAAAGTGTAAAAAAAGTCAGATCACGTTACTTGACTTGTCAAGTAAAGTCAACTTAATTTTGTAAGTTAATTCAACTTAAATTTGCTTGTAAATTTAAGTTGAATTAACTTGCAAAATAAGTTGACTTTACTTGACAAATTAGGTTGACTTTACTTGGAAAATTGATTCGTTGCATACAAAAAAGTAAGTAATTCATACAAATACCAGCGTTGCTTATTCTATGTAAAACATTTATGCAAAAAGTTGCCTCGATTTTATTAAGTAGATCAAGCAGGATATTTTTTTATCAGTGAAACAAACAAAGAAACGAGAGTCAGGTCACTTTTAGAGGAAAACAAACATGTAGCGGAGCGTCTGCGTGTTCTGGTTCGGACGTCGCCATCGTAGTGGAAGTAATAATAATTTATACGTATCAAAGAATCCACGTGTCAAATTTCATGATCACATGTATGGTTTGTTTACATGTCAAAGAACTACAGAAAGGCGTCATTTTACCGACTGCGTTAAAGGCAAAACTGAAGTTAAATCATTATAACGATATTCAGTTAGAAAGGTACGAAGTTACACTTTAGTTTAACACCATTTAAAAATCAGCTGAAAACATTACACGATCATTTCTATCAGAATTTTAAGCTGATTTTTATTGGAATGTTAGCTAAAACAAAAACTGTCTGGACCAAGATTCAAGGATTCAAGCAATCGAGGATTCAAGCAATCGAGGATTCAAGCATTGGAGGATTCAAGCATTGGAGGATTCAAGGATTCAAGCATTGGAGGATTCAAGCATTCAAGCAATCGAGGATTCAAGCATTCAGGGATTCAAGCATTCGAGGATTCAAGCAATCGAGGATTCAAGCAATCGAGGATTGAAGTATTCAAGCAATCAAGGATTGAAGTATTCAAGCAATCAAGGATTCAAGCATTCAGGGATTCAAGCATTCGAGGATTCAAGCATTCAAGGATTCAAGCATTCAAGGATTCAAGCAATCAAGGATTCAAGCAATCAAGTATTCAAGCATTCAGGGATTCAAGCATTCGAGGATTCAAGCAGTCGAGGATTCAAGCAATTGAGGATTCAAGCAATCGAGGAAATGAAGCAATCGAGGATTGAAGTATTCAAGCAATCAAGGACTCAAGCATTCAAGGATTCAAGCATTCAAGGATTCAAGCATTCAAGGATTCAAGCATTCAAGCATTCAAGCAATCAAGGATTCAAGCAATCAAGGATTCAAGCATTCAAGGATTTAAGCATTCGAGGATTCAAGCAATCGAGGATTCAAGCAATTGAGGATTCAAGCAATCGAGGAAATGAAGCAATCGAGGATTGAAGTATTCAAGCAATCAAGGATTCAAGCATTCAAGGATTCAAGGATTCAGGGATTCAAGCATTCGAGGATTCAAGCATTCAAGGATTCAAGCAATCAAGTATTCAAGCATTCAAGGATTCAAGCATTCAAGGATTCAAGCATTCAAGGATTCAAGCATTCAAGGATTCAAGCAGTCGAGGATTCAAGCATTCGAGGATTCAAGCAATCGAGGAAATGAAGCAATCGAGGATTGAAGTATTCAAGCAATCAAGGATTCAAGCATTCAAGGATTCAAGCAATCAAGGATTCAAGCATTCAAGGATTCAAGCATTCAAGGATTCAAGCATTCAATGATTCAAGCATTCAAGCATTCAAGCATTCAAGGATTAATTTAGAAACAAGAAAAACAGGACGAACAAAACAAAACAATCCTCTGGGCCGATAAGGTGGCCGACATCATTTAAAAGGTGAGGTTTGGTTGAAGGCTGCCTCACCGCCCCGGTGTCGGTGAACAGGTACTGACTCCCCATGTACGAGCAGGCGAACGCAGCGACCACCGTGACCAGGAAGTTGAACACGGTCGCCACCACCGCTTTGACCGACCGCACTGGAAAGAAAGAAGAAGAAGAAGAAGAAGAAGAAGAAGAAGAAGAAGAAGGGGTTCATTTTCAGGAGCAACTCGTCTATAACCCAGTGGTTCTGTGATGAGAAGAGAAGCCGCTCTCACCTTCACGTCCAAAATCTGCTAATGTTCCACTGCGGCCGATTTCCTGAAGACAAAAATAAAAATAAAAGTTTTTACGGCTGCAGGACGTATTATATTACTGTAATACAATCTCACAGCATGAAGATATTTGCGATGCAAACAAAGCAACGTACCTGAGTGTTGACATTCCGTGTGATTCTGCTGTATTCCTCGTTGGCCAGTCTGGCTTTGATCCTCTCGAGACGCTTGACGAGCTCGGGGTTCTGAGGAGGGTCAACAGTTTAGGTTCAGTTGTTCGCAGCTCGTATTGAGGCTCTTTATTCCTCTTTGGAAAAAAAGGATAATACTTAAGATTATAGGAGGGATAAGTTACAGACATCTTGCTCATCGTCACGGTAGTTTATTTAAATCACATCAAAGCTTAAAGTTACTATATTATACTAAGATACTAAAGTAATATAGTATCATAACTATACTAGAGGCCTCCGATAGAGTTTTTAAAACTTTAAAAAACAGGACTAAGCTGAGGTCTATAGAGGACCAGGACTAAACTGAGGTCTATAGAGGACCAGGACTACACTGAGGTCTATAGAGGATCAGGACTACACTGAGGTCTGTAGAGGACCAGGACTACACTGAGGTCTATAGAGGACCAGGACTACACTGAGGTCTATAGAGGACCAGGACTACACTGAGGTCTATAGAGGACCAGGACTGCACTGAGACTGGTTCAGGACCAGGTAGAAGTTCCTCACAGTAACTTTAAGCTAATGTTTCCTGCAGGTTGAACTCACTCTGGGAGGCTTCACAACCTCCGGCAGGTGCAGCGAGCCGCCGTCCAACAACTCATGCAGGTAGAAAGGATGCCCTGCAGGAAAACAGCCAGAAGGACAATATATTAACATTATTAATGGCTTCTAATTACCTTACTGCAGAACATCACCTCCGGAAGATAGAGTATGTATTTAATATTGATAGTAGCACATAATACTATATCCTGGGGTTTTGATGAATTAAATAATATAAAGTACTGCAGCTTAAATAGATCAGATAGATTGATAAAAATTGATGACACTTTTTCACTACAGCAGCATTTATACATACAGGTAAGCAATAAAATATAAAAATGCACAATATATACAAAAAATAGAACAAGAAAAATTAACAATATATAAAAAAAATAGAATAAAAAAATGTATATATTTAAAAAATGAAATAAGAAAAAAACTATATATATATATATATATATATATATATATATATATATATATATAGAGAGAGAGAGAGAGAGAGAGAGAGAGAGAATAATAAGAAACATTTACAATATATACAAAAAAGAACAGAATAATATTTAATTTAATCTAATTTAATTAACTAACACAGCAAACAAAACAATAGTGCAAAGATGAAATGCTGTGCTTTTATAAATGTTTCCGCTGAAGCAGCATTTATACATACTGGTAAGCATAAAAATATATAGAAAATTGAATAATAAGAAAAATGCACAATATAAAAATAACAATATACATACTATAATAAGAAAAATGCACAATATATATAACAAATAGAAAAGAATAATAAATTAACAAATGCAAAGATGAAATGCTGTGTTTTTATAATTGTTAAGGACAAATACAATCCGTGTTGACTGAAATAAACAGTGCATCCCCTTTTCTACCTCTAATATGAATATTTAAGCATATTATAAACACTGTTGTTAGTTATTCTATTAAAAAGACCTTCGTCCTGCAGGTATTTCTGCAGCGTCCTCGCTGCACTGAAGGACAGGGTCGTCGGCTCTGGTTTCCCGAGAGTCTCCTCCAGTTCTTCTCTCAACCTTTCGGGCAAACACGAGTCAGTCTTTTCTAATAGCTCCACCAACTTATTTCTGAATGTATCCCCGACAACGAATGCAGAAGCCATGGTTTTAAAAATCCACTCTGAACCCGGAAGTGGTACTTTTTAAGTTGCGCGGCTGTCTAGATATAAAATAACAAGCTTGTCGTCGGCGATGTTCGAGGTGTGAACGAACATATGGCGACAGCAAAGGGAGACGAAACTATCCGGACCCGTTTTAGTTGTTAGAAACTGAACATTTGGCGTTTAACGGCTAAAAACAGCTAAAAGAGGCTCTTTGTGGGAGCAGAGATGGCCGCCATATTGTTTGTCTTGTGACACGATGACGTAATTGGTCATGTGACCGACTGCGGAAATATTTATATATTTGTTTATTTATTGCGTTTTTTATTTTTTATTTTGTACCGTCAAATCTCTTTTATAGTCTGTGTAAACTGATTATATTTAATTACAAGTGGAAAATAATGTTTTATTCCACATTCGACTCAAACATTGCTCAGCGCGGGACACGCGAGGTCCTTCGGTGCCTTCACGGTCTCTTTTTAAGCTCCGAGAGTGGAGTTGTTTTGTTTTTTTAACAGGCTTAACGTGCAATAAATAGTGATAAAGCGCTTTGGTATCAAACAAAACGAATTATTAGGACATGTTATTTCACTTTATGTCTAAATTATTATGAATCACATCTGCCTGTAAGATTCGTGCACTTGAAAAATACGTTACTTTGCCATATATTTAAGTTTGAGTGGTTGTTGCTCACTTTTTGACTATATTAATGACAACTTCACCGCTAGATAAGCAAACTGAAGACCTCATAATTATCTTTGGTGTTACAAGAATAATATGACAGCCGCCTGTTTTAAAAAACTAATTAAAGTTTAGCATAAAGTCCTCGTAAATACGACTCTCTCAGTCGGTCCCTGGACGCAGCATTGTTACGCTGCTCGCTGTAAAAGTACGCGTACGTGAGCGTGCCCGCCACTGCTCTTGGCTGTAAAGATGGCGGCCTGCGCGTTGCGCCGAGGCTTGCTGAGCACCGTCAGTAAGTACAACAAGAAGCACGTGCACAGAATACTGAGCGCCGTCGACGGCAGCGGCGGTTTCGAGGGGTTCCGACCGCGGGTTCAATGCCGCGCCTGCGCACTGCCCGGCGTCCAACAGAGGAGATTCATGTCGTCACGGTAAGCGTACGCTCCATTAAAGATGGCGGACTGTAGAGGCGCGTTGACAGCTGCCCCCAGGCGGACCACGTGACATGAGCGTGTGTTTGATGTCACCGCCTCCATGCTGATTGTTATATATCTGCAGAATTTAAACACTTCTTATTTACTCAATGGCACTTTGTGTGTGTGTGTGTGTGTGTGTGTGTGTGTGTGTGTGTGTGTGTGTGTGAAACACTTATTTACTAAATATAACTAATTATGTTATCTGTTAAAGTAGTTGCAACAATCTGTTTGTTGTATTTAAACACTACTTATTTAGTAAATAGAAGTTTTTTAACATTAACCTTTTGATTCTTGATATTTTTTTAAAAAGCCCAGTTTATTTACCTTTTTTTTTAATTGGCCTTTTTCAATCCCGTATTGCCACAAATCTCTCCTGTTCGTTAACATTCAACAAGATTTCTTGCAATCGTTCAATACGACCAGAGATATTAAAGCGAGAGCTACTTGGTATAAACAATATAGCAAAACTATATACAACACCAGGACCCTGGAGCTGGAACACCTGCAGTCCTTATTCGGAATAATGTATTAGCCAAGTACGTTGCACATACAAGGAGTTTGACTAGGTGAAAGGTGCATAACACTAGACATGGAATAAAACAATAAACATAGTGCTATAATAAATAAATATGGTAAACAGCGAACAGAAAACAGTACGTTAAAACAGGTATATATTATAAAATAAAAGGGGCAAGTGTATTTTAATAACAAAAGATGTGCAAGGGTGTTGAAGGAAATTGTCCTGTGGCTGTCAGAGTCAGTATTGATCCTACTAGTTACATTTATTGTGTTTCACGAGACAAAATCAACATAAGTGACCCTTCTGCGTGCACCATGCAGAGGCACACTTTTTATTTTCTTTCTTAAAAATGCATCATATTTGTTTTAGGGTCACAAACCGACCTCTCGCACCATGACCAAGCTGTTTTTTCCTTTCCTTCTGTACATGAGGCATGTGGACTCTGCTCACCACCGACGGTGACTTAGTCGTGTTGTCCAGGCTTTTGGCTTTTTGCTTCTTTTTTTTCCGACGTCCCTCTGTTGCTACGGGCGACGCTGGTGCACCAACACGTTTCTGCCCGGCGTTCACGCCCAACAGAAATGACTTGTGACGCAATAAAAATGAGCATTGTTGTGATCCGGTGCAGAGAGAAACCGGTGGGTCTTTTGTGTGTTTTTTTTTAAGAAGTAATCCGGTCGTATCTCGGCTGAAAGCGAGCGGTGGAGTTTATTTGTGAAACACGGCGTCTGTGAGAGGAAGGTGCAGGTGGAATAACAGCGGTGACGCAACACCAGCTTGTGTCTCTCACTTTAGTTTATGTAAGCTTTTTCTTGTTGTTGTTGTTGCGTAATCGCATCTCCTGTCTTGTTGCCAACCTTTCCCCGACACGGCGACGGCTCCGTGGCTCGGCGACCCGGCTTCCCTCCCGTTTGCAGGAGGAGAAAAGTGACGTTTGCTTATTGGCCGGCCACGTCGTTGACCCCGGGGTCGCCGAGGCCGAGGCCGAGGCGGCAGGGTTTGAGATTTGTCTATATTTAGATGTGATTACCTGCGGCCTCGCTGACATTTATCAGGTCGTTTCAGAGGTGGAAACAGACGTGCTCTGTTGTCGTCCAAGGTTAAAAATAAAAATTAACTTTTTTGCCAACTGGATGTGAGGTCGCTCCCTCGTACGCGGAGGAAGCTGTTTTGGGTTTGCAGTAGATGAAGAGAAGGCTACATTTATTACTAGAATAATTACATGACATTCATTTATTTACATGAATGCCTTGCAGCGTTATTGATTTTGCATCTACGTGTTTTCTGTCGGCGCTCTGGGAAATTGTGAAATCCTTTTTACATGTTGATAAAGTGTAGAGAAATAAAAGTATTTATAAAAAAAATGTAAGTTGTGCTGATAAGATTTTTATGATAGACTCGAGATGTTTTGTTACAGTCGTGGGAAATGCTTTTGCTCGGAGGCTCCACAAAATATAGAAAATAAGTAGTAAATTTAATAAAACATATGAATTATATTAAATTAAATGTAATAGTAAAAATATAAAACCATGAAAAGAAAATAGAAAACCAAAAAAACAAGATTTTGCATATTGTACACTTTGTGTGTTATTTATTTAGTCCAACACAATTATGCCAAATACGTTTTTTAATTTAAATTGTATACCTCCATGCTATCTCGTTTTTATATAATACCATAATTCTGAGATGTGTTGCTCCCAAAGAAGGCACAAAACACATTCTTCCTTCAGTGAAATGGAAATGATTCACAGCACGACCTGCGGCGAGCACTCAGCGTTACTCGACCTCCTAAGAATAGACGCGTGCGGTAGAATCCGAGATGCATTCAGGAAACGTTGGAAGCTCTTGATTCATTTGTAATAATTCAGAAAACTCCAGAATGATACGGTTCTGTGTCGTCTTAATTGTTTGCAATCCTCAGAAGATTTTATTCTCTAAGTTGTTAAACCACAGCCGCTCCCTGAGGAAGGTTTGTGTGATCACACGTTTTCATCTAGATCAGAGGTCAACAGGGGGTCCGTGACCCCTGGGGGGTCCGTGGAGGTACTGCAGGGGGTCGTGAAATCTTTGGTTGATTAGACAATCTTTCATATTTTTGTCATATTTCTTTCCCCACAAATTTAAATGTCTTTTTAAATACACATTAACATGATTCCAACCTATTTTAGCGAATAGATAAATGGAGGCAGAAGATGTTATCTTTCAGTAAATAAAGTAAATTTGAAATGCTTGTAGCATGATTATCATGCAGCTGACAGACAATGTTGATATCATTGGTATCAGTTGACACGGTGTGTTTATAAACAGGCAGTGGCTCGGTCACCCTACTCACTGCACCTTCACATGTTTAGAATAAAAACATGAATATATGAACCTGTGTATTATTTGAATAGCTCAGTATTGAATGCACAATAACAAGGAATGTTTATACATGGCACTCGGCCCAGTTTAATACAAAACACAGTTTTATATTTTTATATATATATATATTTATTTTTTATATATATTTATTTTTTATATATTTATATATATTTATTTTTTATATATTTATTTATATATATTTATTTTTTATATATTTATTTTTTATTTATTTTTTATATATTTATTTTTTATATATTTATATATATTTATTTTTTATATATTTATATATATTTATTTTTTATATATTTATATATATTTATTTTTTATATATTTATATATATTTATTTTTTATATATTTATATTTATTTTTTATATATTTATATATATTTATTTTTTATATATTTATATATATTTATTTTTTATATATTTATATATATATATTTATTTTTTATATATTTATTTTTTATATATTTATATATATATATTTATTTTTTATATATTTATATATATATATTTATTTTTTATATATTTATATATATATTTTTATTTTTTATATATTTATATATATAATTTATTTTTATTTATTTATATATATATTTTTTTTTATTTATTTAATGGGGGTCCCTGGTCTGGACCTTACGGTATGCTTTGTGTGTTTTTGATCACACACCAGGACGCACACGTTGTCGGTTTAATGCTCGGCTGCTGAGTTGACAGTTTACGGGGGAAACCTGCCAACAAACATTGCGCAATGCGTCAATAAAAGCAGCAGGAAAGACGACCGCCAGCGAGGAAACGTGAGCAGGAGAAAAAAAGAACGTGCGATTGCAAATATTTTATATTTTGATTGACGGTTATTGGCTGGAACCAAAGGCGTGTTACCTCAAAGCGGCGCCATCATCAATCAAACTAAAATACACGAAATATAAACGTCTCCCTTTTGGTTGCCGAGTGTCCTGAACGCGAGTGATTTACAGAGCGGATATATATATATTCTGCAGCAGACGGGGAAAAAACAATTTGATTTCAACTGTAAACCACGTAACAATCAGGTTACCTCAGGTTATTGTTCTTACGCAATACACCCAGGATAAGAAAATAACCTTAAACCAACCTACAGTGTGATATTAAATCCCACTGTCCATATATCCACCTCGTTAATCCGCCTCGCTTCATCTCTGTCGGGAAGATTAGCTTTGCAGGGAGCAGAAGTATGCATGTTATTTATTTGAAGTGACCAGCTGTTGTCAGCGTTAAAGTGTGTGTGTGTGTGTGTGTGTGTGTTTTGTTGTCAGTCTGCAGAGATTAGAATGATATTCCTCTTTGTTGACATCTGAAAAGTCGAGGTGTTTTATTCAATCTTGTCAAAGTTATGATTGAGATTACGGCTGAAGGGCAGCGGCTGGATTTCCCTTTAAAGGGATGAATGTAAATCTTCTCTTCACGACTGTGGGATTTTCTTGTCGAGGCTCCTCAGGGATTTATAAACCCATGTGGGATGTTGTTTTGATCTCCGACCCCATGTTTTGTACACAGATCCGTGTTTCAACCACCAGTTCTGATGAGTGAAGTCAAAGCTTCATCTGTTAAAGCTGCATTCTCTCTCCTGACCACCAGGGGGCGACTCCTCTGGTTGTATAGAAGTCAAAGCTTCATGTGTTAAAGCTGCATTCTCTCTCCTGACCACCAGGGGGCGACTCCTCTGGTTGTATAGAAGTCGTGTTAAAGCTGCATTCTCTCTCCTGACCACCAGGGGGCGACTCCTCTGGTTGTATAGAAGTCTATAGAAAATGACTCTACTTCTCTCTTGATTTATTCCCTCAGTAAACATTGTAAACATGAGTTTATGTCTCAATCTCTAGTTTCAAGTCTTCTTCAATACAGCATGATGTTCATTTAGTAAATTATGGTCCATTTAGAGTCAAACAGACCATAAAGCAGGGGATGCTTTAGGGCGGGGCTACAGGGTGATTGACAGGTCTCTACGTCCTCCTCAGTCCAGAAACGGTCACTTCCTGTTTGCTGGTTGCAAAAAACAAAGATGGCGACAGCCAGACTGCAGAACTCGAGACTTCATAACGATGGGTGACGACGACGTCCACTTCTTATAAGTCTATGGTGCTTTTTTTTTTACACACACACACACACACACACACACACACACACACAGAGGTCCAGTGTGTAATGGTGTTGCCTGTTTGGCAGGAGCAGGCCTGAAGGGAAGATCTTGGAGACGGTGGGAATGTTTGAGGCTGTGAAGCAGCACGGAAAATATGAAACGGGACAGGTGAGTGTACACACACACACGTCAATATTAGTCAACTTCTTTCCTACTTTCCCGCTTCGTCTTGTTTTCCAGCTTTGCTAAATCCGTGTCTTTGTGTGATAAACACGTTTGCGTGATCCTGTCAAGTGACCATAATCTAACTGTATCTATCTATCTATCTATATCTATATAATCTAAATCTGTGTGTTCCCCCTCAGCTGTTTCTCCACAGTGTGTTTGGCTACAGAGGCATCGTGTTGTTCCCCTGGCACGCCCGGCTCTACGACCGAGACATCACCCCTCCCATGACCGAGAGGTAAACCTCCCTCCGGCTGGGACTCGTTTATCTTGTGGTTGAGACTCGTTTTATCTGAGATTTATTTGCGTCTCTCTCTCTCTCTCTCTCTCTCTCTCTCTCTCTCTCTCTCTTTCTTTCCTTCAGTAAACCGGAGCCTCCGGGAGCCCACGGCTCCAAGGAGGTGAAGGGGAAGACTCACACCTACTACCAGGTCCTGATCGACACCAGGGACTGCCCTCACATAGTAAGTGTGTTACCCTCAACGCTCCGTTTACACTCGAGCTGCAACCTCCACAATGCAGAGGAGGAACTTTAATTTTGTAAATAAAAAAACTTAACAGGGAAAAAATGGGAAGAAACCTCAGAATGGACAGAAGTAAATAGATGTCACGTGTCCAGAATAATTAACATAAAAAAGCAACGACTACTAATAACGGTGGCATTTTTATTAAATGTATATATATTTCTTTTAGAATGAAGTAAATTTAAATGTGTATATGGGAAATGTGTGTGTGTATATATGTATGTATGTGTGTTTATATATATATTTATATATATATATATTTTATATATTTATATTATATATGTTTTTTATTTATTTATATATATTTATATATATATATTTATTCTATTTATATTTTTGATAAGAAATATATATTTATTTATATATTTTTAAAATATATATATATTTATATTATATATATATATATATATATATATATTTTTTCTTTAAATATATTTATTTCATTTAAAAAAGAAATATATATTTATTTATTTATTTATTTATTTATTTAATAAAAAGGAGGACGGAGCTCAGTGTATCATCCTCCGATAGCATGATAAGTAAGCGCTGGTCCGCGGTAACGTATCAGTGTTTTAGTGTTGAGTTCACCTGCAGACGCCCTGAATAAGAACCGTTAGCTCGTCTCCATGAGGAGACCTGTTGGAGACGAGCGTAGCTCTGGTTGTGACCGTTTGTTGTTGTTGTGTTTGACAGTCTCAGAGGTCCCAGACGGAGGCCGTGACGTTTCTGGCCAACCATGACGACAGCAGAGCCCTGTACGCCATCCCAGGTACGCAGACGGCCCGAGACCGCCCACATGTCGCCCACATGGCGTCATGATCGCTCCGTTAACCCCCGTGTGTCTGGTTTCTGTCCCTCAGGTCTGGACTACGTGAGCCACGAAGACATCCTGCCCTACAACTCAGCGGAGCAGATCCCCATCCAGCACGAGCTGTTTGAGCGCTTCCTCTTGTTCAACCCGGCCAAAGGTAAACGCTCCTCTTCATCCTCATCATCGTCACAACAAAGCCCAGAGGTGTTGAAATACTGATATATATCTCGGTTATTAACCAGAACATTGCTAATATAGCTAATGAACTATCTCCTTTGACTTTGGTGAAGTCATCTATGGTGGTTATTTGCATAAAAACACGTTTTCAAATGATTACGGGATGAAAGATTGTAAATTTAATGATGTGTATATAATGAGCTGTTCAGGTTTTAGAGATTAATTATGACATGTTTAACTTCCTATTTTATGTTCTTATGCTACCTTGCTATAATTTTGCCGCACAATTTATGTTAGCTGCTAACGCTAGTGCTGCTAACGCTAACTAGCTCTGTTCCTGTCGATTTCAACACATTTGTTTCGTTTTTTTTACAAAACCTCATCAGACTAGAAAGCATCGCTGCCGAGCTCCAAATCCCATATTCTTATTTAATCTATGCCGATAACGATCAGCAGTAAAACTTAATTTCTCTGTACGTGATGGTTAATCTGTGTAATTAATCTTTATACAAAAGGCTTCAACGCTGCCAGTTTAAGACTCTTTTTTTTAACGGATATGAGGCCGGTGTGTTGTTTCCTTCGGACAGGGGGACAACAAGGCAGGAATGAAGTAGGCCAAGAAGGCAGGAAGGAAGTAGGCCAAGAAGGCAGGAAGGAAGTAGGCCAAGAAGGCAGGAAGGAAGTAGGCCAAGAAGGCAGGAAGGAAGTAGGCCAACAAGGCAGGAAGGAAGTAGGCCAACAAGGCAGGAAGGAAGTAGGCCAACAAGGCAGGAAGGAAGTAGGCCAACAAGGCAGACAGGAAGGAAGTGGGCCAACAAGGCGGACAGGAAGGAAGCGGGCCAACAAGACGGACAGGAAGGAAGCGGGCCAACAAGGTAGACAGGAAGGAAGCGGGCCAACAAGGCAGGGAAGGAAGTGGGCCAACAAGGCAGGCAGGCAGGAAGGAAGGAAGGAAGTAGGCCAACAAAGCAGGAAGGAAGGAAGTAGGCCAGGAAGGAAGGAAGTGGGCCAACAAGGCAGACAGGAAGGAAGTGGGCCAACAAGGCAGACAGGAAGGAAGTAGGCCAACAAGGCAGGCATGAAGTGGGCCAGCAAAGCAGGCAGGCAGGCAGGAAGGAAGGGGGCCAACAAGGCAGGAAGGAAGTAGGACAAGAAGGCAGGAAGTAGGACACCGTAGCTCTCGTAGCGTCGTAATCCCACCATCCCTGCTTTGTATGCAGTCGGCCATGTTCGAGCTGTTATTCTCATAATTCCCTTCGTCCTGCACTAATGTAACATTTCATAGGCTTTGCGAGTAGTAAATCTGTATTTGTACTGTGATCGGTGGTGGAGGTGTAATGTCCCCACCCATCCATCATACGCCTAAGAGAAAGCCTTTCCCTGATACAGCATGTTCTCGTCCCGTAGCTCCTCCCTTCACGGCCCGAGACACCCTGAAGGCGTGGCAGGAGAAGAACCACCCCTGGCTGGAGCTCTCGGACGTCCACAGGGAGACCACGGAGAACATCCGGGTCACCGTCATCCCCTTCTACATGGGCATGCGGGTAAAGCGCCGCTTCCGCTTCGGCCAATCGAAGCCCTGTGTTTTTTGGTTTGTTTTTACGTGAACGCTAATATAAATGCTTTCCCGTTCTCAGGAGGCCCAGAACTCCCACGTTTACTGGGTGAGTAACGAGCCGTCACGTGGACTATAATTAATATTTAATGTCGCTTTATTGGCATGAAAGTAAAAAGAGAAT
>JACSYO010001499.1:0-37958 GCA_016806645.1 Ophiodon elongatus
ATAAGTACATGAGCTTCCTGGTTGAGGAGTTATTCCTGATTAATTTGGGTTATTTTAGGCGTTTTCTTTTTTTTTTTTTTATAGATTTATGGTTTCACGTAATACAATAACTATGATCAAACAACAACACAGTAGCTGACTTACAGTCCTTATTAACCTTTGATGATCGTTTCCCTTCCAAACCCTCCAACAGACATGCTTCTGAGGCGAACGCCTCCGAGCGCTTTAGTTTCCGTAAGAATCGTCTCCGTTGATCTTCAGCTTCTCAGATCGTGTTCGTGCAAGTCAGACGTGGGAGTGTGGAGCCGCGTGGCTTCTTCCAAAATATCAAAACAATTTCAAACTGTGGAAAAACACCAACCAAAGTTATGTTGGGGAGCCGGAGGGAACGCTGATGGAAACTTTAATAACGAAGTAGAGAAGCGCTGCGCTTGGACCGCTCGCATGTGGCCATTTATTGCCCCAATAACGAGGAGCAATTGAAGTGGTGTTTGGCTCCACCGCCGTGCTCCGTCAGCAACCCGGAGTCCTGACTCGTCTGCAGAACACCAGCCGTGTGCACAGGACGGAGCGTGCAGATGCACTTTAAACTGAAACAGAATAAATAGAAAGGAATGTGTTTTCGTTCTCCGTGAGCTGCACAGAGCGCCGCTTTGTAAAACTCATAATTTGTTTGCACGCGGCTCATAATCCTGCTGTTTGCCCTCCCAAAGCCGCCCCGCCAAAATAAAAGGGCGTCTGGCCTCGTTGTGCATCTCTGTGTGACGGAGAAGTTTCCGTCTCCGCCGCCCCGCCTCGTGTTTCCCCCGCTGACGACGGAGAGGGATCTTATCTCGGCGGCGCTATATCGAGAAGGCCGTGAGCACGAGATCAATATCTGGCATCGAGCCCGCGGCGTCACGGAGGAGAGGAGTTAGTGATGCACGTTATGCGATTGTGACATTTCAAACCAGGACGGTGAGCGGATGGAAAGTGACGGTACCTCGGAGACGGAGAGTCACGTGACCGCAGGCCTCATGTGTTCGTGAGGGATGGCTGTGGGGATAATAATCTGGTTGCTTCTGCTTCACACGTCAGCCAGAAACAACAGGAGGATATTTGTTGTTCTTTATTACGCAACATCACACAGCAACCACGGGAACAGAGTTCTACTTTGAATAAGAGTCAGTGGGGAGGATCGAGCACCGGGCTCACCAACGTTTCATAGCAGCATTGGGCAAGTCTAGTCCAAGTCTAGTCCAAGTCTTTGGTCTCAAGTCCTAGTCTAGTGTTGAATCTTTGGTCACTAGTCCAAGTCTAGTCTCAGGTCTTTGGTCTCAAGTCTTTGGTCTCAAGTCTTTGGTCTCAAGTCTTTGGTCTCAAGTCTAGTCTCAGGTCTTTGAGCTATAGATCAGGTCTCTTTGGTCTCAAGTCCAAGTCTAGTATCAAGTCATTGGTCACCAGTCCAAGTCTAGGCTCAAGTCTTTGAGCTATAGGTCAAGTCTCAAGTCTTGGTCACAAGTCCAAGTCTAGGCTCAGGTCTTTAGATACAAGTCCAAGTAAAGTCTTAGATCTTTGAGCTATAGGTCAGATCTCTCTGGTCTTGAGTCCAAGTAACAAGTCCAGGTCTTTGAGGGGCAAGTCAAGTCTCATGTTGCGACCTTTGTCTGTCTTTTGTTTGGAGCTGGTCAGTTGGTGTAGACTGAGTTTTATTAGATTTTTTTATTTAATTTGTATTATATGAGAGTGAACCAAAACATTAAAGTTTCCCTCCATGAAACCAAAACAAACGAGCTGAAAAACAATAAAAAAAAGCTCTGTAGAGCTGAGGGGAACTACACAGCTGGTCCGTCACTATGAGTGATGCCTTTTTCCATCACATCGTAATTTCATCCATTATTATTATAAGAATATTGGTTAGTGCAGCTTTGAAGAGCTCCAAGAAGTGAAACCCAGAAAATTGAGGCGGCCTCTGAATCTGAAAACGACTTGTAACGACTAATGAAAGTGTGCGTGACCAAACCCGACATTGTTGAGATAGCAGCAGTGAGATCATCGTGCACCTAAAAACTAGATCAAACTTCTACATCCGTCAAAGCTGACGGACCTCTAACAGACTCCGTGTGCTTCAAGTAGACGATCGCTTTGTTGTTTGGATGCGCCCCGAAACCGCGTTTTTAGAGCATCTTATCTCCTTAATTGGATGTATTTCCTGTCTGGGCGAGGCTCATCAGATAGTCCGACTGTGTAAACCGATGGGATTTCAATCAGCGAGAGAAGACGGCTTATTTGATGTTGGGCGGGCTGTTTAACTCATTAAAGAAACAGTCATTTACACTTCTGATGCAGCTTCTTGCTTCCCTGAAAGGAAAAAAAACACATGTATCTTTTAGAATTTAAAATGCAAATAGAAATGTGTGTTTTTGTGGAAATTGTAATGAATCACCAGTTTTACAAGGTGACCAGGGACTCTGTGCCCGTTAGTGACAGTGAACACTGAGTCAGCACAGCCTCCATGTGTTGTTGGTTCCTGTTTTTAGCACTTTGCACTGCTTTCACCCCGACGCTGTCAGAACCGCTCTGAGGCCTGATCCTCACCTCTCTGAGGCCTGATCCTCACCTCTCTGAGGCCTGATCCTCACCTCTCTGAGGCCTGATCCTCACCTCTCTGAGGCCTGATCCTCACCTCTCTGAGGCCTGATCCTCACCTCTCTGAGGCCTCACCTCACCGACTCACCCCTCTGAGGTCCTCACCTCTCTGAGGCCTGATCCTCACCTCTCTGAGGCCTGATCCTCACCGCTCTGAGGCCTGATCCTCACCCGACTCGCCTCTCTGAAGCTGTAACCACGGCCCTCTGTGGATCTCTGCCTGACCCCTGGATAGTTCCATCTTCAATATTTAGGAGCCGTTAATATGTTGTTGTTTTTGCGCACTCAAATGAATTGTTGAGGGCGGGACTTGACTTGGAACTTGACTTTGAAGGACTTGTAAATCATGAATTGTTGACTTCGGTCTAGACTTGGGACTTGACTTTTGGGACCTGACTTTTGGGACTTGGGACTTTTGGGACTTTTGGGACTTTTGGGACTTGACTTGGGTCTAGACTTGGGACTTGACTTTTGGGACTTGGGACTTTTGGGACTTTTGGGACTTGACTTGGGTCTAGACTTGGGACTTGACTTGGGTCTAGACTTGGGACTTGACTTTTGGGACTTGTCCTTGTGGACTTGTCAGTCTTGACTTGATGAAAGCGGCATGTCTGAACATGTGAACGTTCCCTTAATCTTTTAACTCTCTGCAACAACACAATATCTTCCAAAATCTCAAACGACTCCCTAAATAGAAACGATACAAAGTCACCAGATGATCCATTTATTAGATGAAATGACTCATTTACCGCCGGTGAACCTGACGGTTAAGTTCCCGTACTAACTCAAACGCCGTGTGCTCTGTTTTCCAGGCTGCATGCTGTGTTTCGGCCAGTCGGCGTTCTTCCGCTTCAACCACCCTGAAGAAGCCTTCATGATGAAGAGCATGATGCCCCAGGGAGGAGGCGTCTCCACGGGGGACTACAGACTACGTCCAGGTACCGCTCAGATTACACCCATTCACTATTTCTCACTCGGCAGTGCTACATTTAACAAACACGGACCGGTGTGAATAAAACCACTCTGACCTTTTGTCACATGAATAATAAAGCCGAAAAAAAAAAAAGAAGGTTGTTCCAGTTTCAGCCTGGCCGGTGGGAATGAATGGGTCTGATTGTTGTTGTGAGGTGGAGCAGCAGGGGAGTGTGTTTTACAGGTGGATGTTTGCACAGCAGTAAACCTCTTTGCATTTTTCCCCCTTTTTACGACCTGGAAAGGGTGGAGGAGGTGGAGGAGCACAGTACATTCATTTGGCAGATGTGTAGACTCAAGACTTTAGACTCGACACAATCAAAAAAGACTCGCTGCTCCGCTCAGGATTTTAATCTGTTATTTAAAACGTGTGCCACAAATCAATCTACTTCCTGAATCGACTCCCGGTGACGCTGCTCGTTCTCTACAAAGTCGACATGTATTTCAGTATGCCAAAAGAGCGGGAAGAAAATTATAGACAGACGTTTAGGACTCGACTTGAGACTTGAGACTTATTTGTCATTGGCAAAACAATGACTTGGTTCCACCTCTTTTCATTTGGTGATCTACGACACATGACTCTAACAATAGTCCGTTAACTTGCAATGCAATTAGATTTTCTTCGGAGAGTTTGTTTTATTATGATTATTCATTGTTTTTATTTTTTTTAAAGACAATACGTTTCCAGTAATATTGCTGTAAGAGACGTAAACCCAGCCATCTGGGCGTAAGTGAGCTTAATAAATCATCACTTTAATACTCCGAACCACAGCTACTCTCATTCCCAAGGAGATAAATGAGGACATTTCAATTAGTCTTTTTTCTTATGAAGTGAAAATAATTTGATATTATATATAATTGTAATATTGATGGTGAAACGTCCTCGTGACAATATTTAAAAGTCCAAGTCTTTCCGTTTTTATCGTCTACATTAAAACTACTACGAGGAGCTTTTCATGTGGTCTTGGTTGTGGCGCCCCCTGTGGACTAAAGAGGTAGTGTCTCTGAGCACCAGGGTCCCTTTAGAGAACCTCTCATGGTACTGCAGAGGGTCTGACAGATAGGTGTCCTATTTGAACAGAACTACAATGACTGTTTCGCAGCTCTGTGACGACAGCGTTGTCGTCGTCGACTGTATCGGCCTCTAAGATGCAGAACCAGTTGTAACCCTGCAGCCTTCAATGGTGCCCAGCTGGGAGCTGGAGTTCACACCATGCATGTTTTATGAGCATCTCATTCCTTTGCGTCTCCGGGCTGTGTGTGTGTGTGTGTGTGTGTGTGTGTGTGTGTGTGTGTGTGTGTGTGTGTGTGTGTGTGTGTGTGTGTGTGTGTGTGTGTGTGTGTGTGGTGTGTGTGTTGTGTGTGTGTGTGTGTGTGTTAAGTGTATACCTTTTCTTGGCTGGCTGCAGGACCAGGGATCTGTCACAGCATCTTGTTATTTCCCCTCTCTCTCTCTCTGTTGACGCTGGCTGCCACCGGGAGGTTAAGTATAGCACACAGGCATGCTGTCTGCTGCGGACCTCCTCCACCTCCTCCACCCGTAATGAAAGCCTTCCGTTGTTTAGAAACCTATCATTTCCCTCAATTATGCATTCCTGAGTTGCATTCAGATAAAAAAACCTGCTTATACCACTCCCATGATAATCTGTGTCATATCTACTTGCAAAGCACTCTTAAAATAACACTTGTTATCTGTGTATGAATTCAGAGCTATTATTGAGGGCAAACCCAGCTAATTGACCCTTCGCTAAGCCCCGCCCCTTAAAACTTAGACTGGCCAATCACCGCGCAGCACGGTGCAGCGCTGACCAGCAGCTCTGCTCCAGAGACTCTCGTGAGGTGGTTTTCAGATGTTCCTCATGTTCAGGCTGGTTTGGTGGACTTGGAGCTCGTCGTGGTTAAACGTTGCGTAATAGAGATGCTCGATACGAGGCTTTTATTAAACCTAACTATGTATTTCATCATCTTTTATTAACTCTCTGAGGTCGACGCACGCGCCGGCGCGTTTCCGTGGTGTTTACTCGATGTTTAAATGAATTGCTCCGCGATAATACGTCACAGAGATATGGTTGAGATGTTTTTGGAATCCGTAGATTCTCCACTTCTGTGTCCTAGTTCTCACGAGATCGTACGTGACTCACACAGCGAACCAGGAGCATCGATGTGTCGTGTGATTCGTGGGTGTCGAGTTAGCGACGTACTTTCAGCGATATAGTTAATATTTTGTTTGAAAACAAAAACTGTTGTAATGTTCATTTTTCATGTGCACACATCCCATGAAGCTTGATCTGTATATGAAGTAATGACTCAGTCCCATTTGATCTCAGTCCCTCTGACAGCTGGTGGAAGTAGAGTGACATCACTTCTACTCAAAATTTGGTTCTCGACATTTATTATACATTTATATACTATTTTATCTGTATATTCCACCACTTTTGTGAACCTAAGACTTTGATAAACCAGTTCCAACCACCAAAACAGTTCACATGAGTAAAGTTATGTTTTCACAAGAGATTTGAAGAATTTAAAAAATCGGACTTTTTCAGCTTTATGGCCAAATTATCTCTTTACACAGTGCCTTAAGACAACTGGTGCCTCGTTATATAGATAGCTGAGATTGTTCTGCACATTATGATATACAACACATGGGTATGTCGCATATGCAAGTGAATTTAAGAAAATATGTAAAAATCAGGAAAATGCCTAACTAAGTATTTCATCTTTTATTGAACCTAACTAGTTTATTTTGTCTGGATATATCAAGCAGAAGTTGCCTGCCGTTGTTTAGACGTCTGTTATTTAAGCTTCCCGAGGACGGAGACGGTCCGCTGACCAGCTGTCTTCAGCCGACCGTCTTTGGGCTCCCAGCTCCTCCCTGATTGGTCGCTTCCTGTCCCCCCCCCTCCTCCCTGATTGGTCGCTTCCTGTCCCCCCTCTCCTCCGGTCCGCAGACGGCTTTGTGGCTCTGAGCTGCTCACTTAAACCGGCCGGCGGCTGGAGTTACCGTCTCTCTTTCAGAGACTATTTATAAACCGGATCCATCGACTGTCTGAGGGAAGCATCTCTGAGTTGTTGTGGTCGCGTACGTCCGAATGTTTCCTTTTGTCATGCAATGAACAACAAGTGTCCGTCAATGAAAATTGTGACTGGACGACAGACGGAGAGCGTTCGAGCCATTGAAGGCGTTCGGTACCTTCTTTCCTCCCCGAGGAGGGTTTCTCTTTTCCTTTGAGATTTCACCACATCGGACCAATGAGGTCGAGCTTCACTCACAAACTCCTCGTATGTGTCCAAGTACTGGTTCTGAACCAGTCTCAGGTTAGACCTGGTCCTCTATAGACCTCAGTGTAGTCCTGGTCCTCTATAGACCTCAGTGTAGTCCTGGTCCTCTATAGACCTCAGTTTAGTCCTGGTCCTCTATAGACCTCCATCAGTAAACAGACCACCAAAGAGAACATGGTCTGGTTCTATAGAGTCCTCCGTGGACCCAGGACGTATTGCTGGACCCGCTGGAGGGAAGGGGGGCACGGGAGAACCAGAACCAGGACTGAGAGGGCAGACTGTCAGACCCTCTGCAGTACCATGAGAGGTTCTCTAAAGGGACCTGGTGCTCAGAGACACTACTTCTTTAGTCCACAGGGGGCGCCAGAACCACCACTGAGTTAAAGTTCCTCACAGTGACTTTAACTTGAACCTTCTAAAGTTCTTTGTTTTGACTCATCACATTAATTTACACCATGTTGACTATGTGACAACTTCAAAGTCAAATTTAAATATATCGTGTTTTAAACAGTGTTTAAATGTAAACAAGTACATTTACTCAACTAATGTACTTTGTACTTGTTCTTTTCTTGAGTATTTAGATTTCAGGCTAGGCTACTTGTACTTTTAACGCCAGTACATTTATTTGACCGACGTAGAGACTTTGCAGATTAACATTTAACACGCAAAACATATGATGGGTTTATAAACTCTGATGCGGCGCTATAAATTCAGCAGTATGTTAAAAATAAGAAAACAGCGGTACCTTCACCGACTACCACAATAAACACATAATAATCCAATAATATAACATGTCTAACAAGCACAGGGAGCATTTTACACCTACTTTTAATACTTTTAAGTACATTTTTGCTAAAAAATAATTTTGCACTTAAGTGACATTTTCATTGGAAGAATTTAATTTAAGTGTTTTTATATTGCAGTAAAAAAATACTGTTTATTTATAGGAATTATCTTAAATCTTTTTGAAGTTATTCCTGTTTAAACTCTGGTAATTTGGATGACAATAGGCTGTCTCTATTTTAACGATGGTATAATAATAAAATAGTTATTTATGCCACAGTTTGTTCTCCAGATGCATAACTTGTGGACTTGTTCTCCCCCGTCTCATATAAAAGTGACAGAATTTGCATTATGTGCACAATAACAATGACAAGTCATAAACAACCCACTGCTGTGACTCTTTAAAACTGAGCTGTAAATCTCGCAGTAGTTCACGTCGGCCTGGAAATCAAGGTAGCCATGACACCGGAAGAAAGGAGGCAGTACCTTCAAAATAAGACGCGTGTAATGCAAACGCAGGTATTCTATACTATACATTATGCGTCTGCTTCATTACAATATGCCTTTTGTAAACAGCACGTTTACAAAAAAATACATTTTATTAAACCTAACTAAGTATTTCGCCATCTTTATTAAACCTAAGTATTTCATCATCTTTTATTAAACCTAGCTAATTATTTCACCATATTGTATTAAACCTAACTAAGTATGTAATCTTGTATTGAACATAAGTATTTCGTCATATTTTATTAATAATAATAATAATAATAATAATAATAATAATAATAATAACAATAATATTAATATTAATAATAATATTAAATGGACTTTTAAGTGAGTTGTGGTTTTACTTTGAAGGCCTTTAACCGGAAACGCGTTGCCACACGTTGCGTAACTTGACCCCCAGCGGTCCCGGTGGCAGCAGCGGTGCCCAGCACCCCCAACCCCCGGCTGAAATACCGCTTCTCCCTCGGTGTGTGCGTGTGTTTTGCGGGTCCAGGCACCCACCTGGTACCGGTACCGGTAGCCCGGAGGATGCGGGCCTCCGTGTGGGTCTCATAGCAGGTGAACCGCACCGGAACCGACCGGGTCGCATGTGAGTAACCCCGCTGCTGGACGAGTGAGACGAGCCCGCTCACACGCCAGACTCCATTCAGAAATCTCTCGTTTTTACGTTCACTTTGCTTTTCCGGACAGACGCACGCAACGCCGGACGTCAATATCTACTAAGTGTGATTAAATATAATGTCATCCTTCATTCGGCATATATGTGATCAAGAAACACGTCCTTAAATCGGAAGAATACTCGTATTTTTGGGCTCGTGTCTCACCGTGTAGCGATACGCCGAAATTTAGGGGATATTAAATCCCGGCGTTCTTTTAATGAAATTAAAACGTGGAATTGGAGCCGAATTGTAGAGCTCTTCGCGTGCAAGAAAACGGCTCCAGTCAAAATGTCAGACGCGCAGTTTTATCGGCAAATAAACTGAAATTAAATTGCATGATTTGTTTTTTAAATGAAGTTTGGCACAGTGCACTTGAGGCTATGGACTGGATCCCATGACATCATTGCATGGGCTTTCCCTCAGCAAAACGTTTGCTTTTATTTTGCCCCCCCCCCCCACCCCCCTTCATCGTCTTGCATCGACATCATACTGTGTGTGTGTGTGTGTGTGTGTGTGTATATATAAATATAATATATATTTATTTATTCTCCTGCAGGTCTAAATTCACATGCTCACAAAAACCAGGCTTCTTGTTGTGGTCATGAAGTCATTCTAGGGGAGCAGGCAGGAAGCTGCTCCCCTCTCTGTTGAACAAGCACTGCTTCTGCATTATTTGTGAAGCTTCTATATTTCAGAGCATCTTTTGCTTTTGGGATTTTGTATTATTTACAATGCATCACTATTAGTCCTCCGTTCCCTCCCGGTGTCTCCGCCGATGACTCCACAGCAACAGTTGCCCTCCAACAGATTTAATTCGGCATTAATTAATCAAAACGACCCCGATCTGAGCTCTGATCCCGGCCCTCAAGGCCACGCCGGTGCACGTCCCACGTGGCGAGCGGTTCTGTTGTAATAATCTACTATTCTGACATTCGAGGGAGGCGGTTGATATTGGATTACGCGGCCCCGTGTCCTATGTTGCCACACAGTAATTGGGTTATCTAGGCACATTTTCTCCTGATCCCTATCCAATGTTACAGGCCTGTCTGCTCGTCTCCTCGGCTGCGTCCTTCCCTGTTTCCTCACCGCTCATCCCTCCTCTCCTCTCTCCATCTACACTGGACATGGAGAATCTGAAATATCGTGAAGTTTAAGGAAATGTGTTTTCTAAATTGTCTTGGAAAATGCACGAGATGTTGTTCAGTGTGACTGGACGGTAACCAACTAAACCAGGAAGGAAAGAACATTTCGCGGTCATGATGGCACCCAAGATTCGTTCTGGAAAGTCACCAAAACAAATCAGATAAAACGCAGTAAAATATGGAAAGAAACCCTGAAAATATGTAGACCACCTTTTCACCGCCTTCTTGACTCCCTTTATCGCTCATGGAACAAACGGGTAACGGGAAGTATTTTGTAATCCTCTTTATAGTAGATTATACTTCATAGATAATCCAGTGTTACGTTCTCAGAGTCTTGGAGGTATTTGAGTTAAGAGCTCAGACGAGTGATGGAGAGAGCTGACAAAAGACAAATGATGACATCGTAAAGAACAAATAAGACAACGTCAACCATGTTGACTCCACAGATGATGGATTTCGTTATATAAGATATTTTACCCGCTCCTAATCTTGGTCTGAACACGGCCTCTGGAACTTTGCTGTATACGATGCATTTGCCTTAATTCATATTGCTAGTTTGATAAACTATGATATTTAGTGGCTTGCAACCAGGCGGCAACCTCCGGTTTCCGGAAGAAGTGAAGCCAGTGTTGAAGTGTCTTGACACTGCATTCGCTAGTTTCAAGTCTTCATTTAGTAAATTATGGTTCAAACAGACCATAAAGCAGGAGAATGCTTCTGGGCGGGTTCAAATATGGTCAATTCTGTTCACTGGTTGCAAAAATCCAAGATGGCGACGGCCGAGATGCCAAACTCGAGGCTTCAAACGTCAATCCACAAACCAATGGATGACGTCAGGACAGTCTGTGACTGGAATTCTTCAGTTTGAGGAGAATTCAGACTCGGTTGCCCAAGAGATTAAACATAACTCTGTTCTATATTTTATGTAAGTCTGATAATGTCCTGTCTTCTCTCCCTCAGACACGGAGAGCTTCGTCAATGGGAACCACCAGGCCGGCCCGGCCCAGTCTCCCCCGGCTCCCGGAGCCAGAGTCCAGTCTGAGCACAGTGCGATCGTCAGCTCCATTGAGAAGGACCTCCAGGACATCATGGACTCCCTAGTGATGGACGACCCCCAGCCCTCGTCCTCGGAGGGCAGGAAGCCTCCCGAGGGCCAACCCGGCCCCCACTCCCCGCTGTCGCCGATGGTCAACGGCGGGGGCCGGTATCCGCTGTCCCCTCCCACCAGCCCCGGGGCCATGTCTGTCGGGTCCAGCTACGAGAACACGTCCCCTCCCTTCTCCCCCCTGTCCTCCCCCTCGGCGGCCAGCAGTGGGAGCTTCACCACCCCGTCTCCGAGCGGAGGACCTCAGGACCCGAGTTCGTCTCTGCCGCCAGTGCCTGTACGCTCCTCTAGCTACAACTTCACCGCCCAGCCTCCGCCTGTACCCCAGCCGCGGACCGCACTGCCCAACTTCGGCGGCGGCGGGGCGGGCCAGAAGGTTCAGGAGAGCCCCAGGCTGCAGAGGAAGGCCTTGAAAGAGGCCCCTCCGAGCCCCAAGCCGAGCCGCAGAGGACTCGGCCCAGAGGGGTCCGAGAGCCCTCGACTCCTGTCCTCTAATGAATCTCTGAGTAGCAGAAACATTGTGCCGAGTAGCCCCAGGCTCACTCCCAAGTTCCCCACCTCTCCATCCCCGTCTCCCTCCAGTCCCCGGACCAAGACCACCACAGTGCTCCAGGAAAGGCCCGCCAGTCCTTTCAGAGACCAGACCAGTCTAGCCGACTGCATCTCCAGGCAGCTTTCCCAACCCGGAAGGGCCTTCCAGCCGCCCTTGGACCCCATCGTCCACATCATCCAAGGATCGCCGCTCCAGCAGCACCCCCGGTTGCTGCAGCCCCCCGAAAGCCCCCGCATGGCCCGGAGACACCTGGAGCTGAACGGCGGAGGGGGCAGCAGTATGAGGGAGCTGCCGCCTCTTAGCCCCTCCATGGCTCGGAGAGGGGTCCCGGTACTCCCGGGGGCGCTCCCGGGCACGATCCCCACCTTGAGGACTCCGGAAAGCCCCTCAGGTTTGGGCAAGCATATCCCAGAGAGCCCCAGGCTCCGACGCAGGGCCGGATCCGCATCCGAGGAGCCGACGTGCGGCAGGGGGGTCCGAGCCCGCAGTCCGTCGCCGACCTCCATGATGATGGAGGGCGGCGGTGGTGGCGGCGGCGGAGCACGCAAGGCGAGCTTCGGGAACTCCCTGTCGCCCGCCTACAGCCTGGGCTCCCTGCCCGGCTCGTCCCCGGCCTCGAGCCCCAGGAGCCGCAGGAAGATGTCCGCCGGGCGACCGCACCCCGGCATGAGGGAGCGGAAGAACAGCATCTCCGAGATCAGCGACAACGAGGACGAGCTGCTGGAATACCACCGGCGGCAGCGGGAGGAGCGGCTGCGAGAGCAGGAGATGGAGCGACTGGTGAGTCGGGAATCAAACCGCCGTCACCCGGTTCACTGTTAGAGAAGAACATGCTCACGACTTTGGGTCAGTTTTACTGCAGAGAAGCTTTGTCCCTGATGGGTAGTCGTATCTCTGTCAGGGTGTTACAAGATAGTGACGGTTCATCCCTAAACCAATCTTGGGAGTTGGGCTGACGTCAGCGATTATTGACTAAATTCAAGGTTTTCTTTGTTTATTTTGAGGAAAACGAAGCTTCCTAAAGCGTCAGCTGGAAGATGACTGAGAAGACTTACTTAGTCTTGTCCTGTGTTGGCTGAGAGTCCCGCTCAGAACTCATGACGGGAGTTTCAAGAATTATTTTTGGGTGTTTTGGAACCAGGCGGCAACCTCCGGTTTCCGAAAAAAGTGAAGCCAATGCTGAAGTGTCTTGAAACTGCATTCGCTAGTTTCAAGACTTCATTTAGTAAATTATGGTTCAGGGAAAATGAAAATATTGACCATTCAACGGTGGCTCATTGGTCATAATTCTTACTGAAACAGTTAAAGCTCTCAGATGTTGGCATATTGTCCCTAAGAAAATAATACAATACCAGAAATGAACATCACAAGGCACATGTGAAGGCTTTCGACCCGTAATTCTGTTACTTCCGTGTACCGGAAAAGGGCATCTCGTACAAATACGCGTACCTTTCCACCAATAGTGCTGAAGATACTGGAGCTGTACAAGTAGTTTATGATTATATTGTCTAATTATATGTTAATTATTTGTTTCGTCAGTTCACAGTATTTTAATTAACTATCACATAAGATGGAGAGAATGTTGAAAAATGACTTTTATTGATCATCAAAATAGTTGAGTAATTCTCTGTCAATCGATGAATCAATTAATTGACTAGTTGTTGCAACTTTTTATATTTGTATGCAACTTTTCATTCTTTCCAGTCTCGGAGCAAACCGAAATATTCTTAATAACATTATTGCAATATTTGACTGAATATTACAAAGACTTGAGGCTCCCTGAAAACACTTTAGTCACTAAAAGTGACAAAACATTCATTCACAAATATGGAGACAGAGAAATGTAATCTAATAATATGAACTTTATTCATAAAGCACCTTTAAAAACAGAATGAGAGCAAGAGAAACTAAACATAATAATATAAACGCTACAATAGATGAAACAAATCTAAAAATACAAATGTTAGGTTATTTTATTTATATATATATATATATATATATATATATATATATATAATAATATTATATATATATATATTATATATTTATATATTATATATATATATATTATATATATATATATATATTATATATTATATATATATTTTATATATATATATATATATATATATATATATATATATAATAATATTATAGCCGAGCGGTGGCATTTAGAGGACCAGGAAACGTCTCTGTGAGCTGCTGCTGCTGTCAGGCGGCCTCGGGGCGCCCAGATGAGCCCATAGCAACCGCATAGCAACCGCATTGTTTGTTGTTTCCTAAACTGAACAGGGGAGGGGTTAAGGGGGTTGGACATCTTGAACTTGTCTGCCAGTCTGAATGAAACCACACTGTGTTGTGTTCGGGCGTCTGTCTGCTCTGCTGGTAATTACAAAACGGGTGTTTTTTTTCTAAGTGTGAAGGCTGAGTGTCGTGTTCTGGTGCCTCTATAGAGGCAGTAAAACACACAGCGAGGCTTTAACCCTTAACAGGGAGGTGGCAGGAGCAGAAAGAGACTCTGGTAGAGACCTGTCAATCACCCTGTAGCCCCGCCCCTAAAGCATCCCCTGCTTTATGGTCTGTTTGACTCTAAATGGACCATAATTTACTAAATGAACATCATGCTGTATTGAAGAAGACTGTTTCTCATCCTCGAACAGACAGCAGAAGTTATGTGAGCTTATGAGATGCTCTGCAAGGAAAAATTATGTTGTTATGTTATTTCTCAATAATCATTATTGAGAAATAACTGATGACTTATGGACAAAGTTTGACCTTAAAAACTAAACTGCTAATTCCTTTGCAAATATTAAATATCTTAAAATCATACTTTGTATAAAAAGTATTCAGTATTTCCCAAAGAGTTAAAAACCTAAATGCCACATTATAAATATGAATATTTCCCATTTAAGAGCCACATAATGAATCAATTATACGACGTAATTAAACTGCATTCAAAAAGGCACCGACGGGCCTCGGCGTATATCTCCCAGCAGCCTCTGCTGCCCCGGGGCTGTTTACTCCTGTTGATTTCACAATAATACTCTCTTCCCTGAGAGTCGGCTCCTCCAGACTCGTGTTCACACAGCTTTGTTTTCTGGTAATCAGCCGAGTGAAGCGACGTGAAAGCAGACGCTGAGTCGGCTGCGACTAATCACAGGCCCCGAGGAGACGAGGAGACGAGGAGACGAGGAGACGAGGAGACGAGGAGACGAGGGTCTGAAGACGTACGGCGGGATATGAGCGAGGAGCCGCTCCTCCGTGAAGCCTTGTTTACTCTGCCGGCGCGGTGTTGACCTCACGGGCCGCGAGCTGTTTGCTCAAATCCAAAGTCAATATTTCTCTCTGTGTGCCTGGAGTCCAAAGGTGGCTTCAAACACATGAAAAGAAACCTTCAATGAGAACAAAAGATCTGTGTTTGACTGATTTGAGGTTTATTGTTTTAAACGGTTTACTGAACCATCAGGAGACGACCTCTAGTTCTTTAGAGAGAAGCTAAAGCTGCATTCTCTCTCCTGACCACCAGGGGGCGACTCCTCTGGTTGTATAGAAGTCAAAGCTTCATGTGTTAAAGCTGCATTCTCTCTCCTGACCACCAGGGGGCGACTCCTCTGGTTGTATAGAAGTCAAAGCTTCATGTGTTAAAGCTGCATTCTCTCTCCTGACCACCAGGGGGCGACTCCTCTGGTTGTATAGAAGTCTATAGAAAATGACTCTACTTCTCTCTGATTTATTCCCTCAGTAAACATTGTAAACATGAGTTTATGTCTCAATCTCTAGTTTCAAGTCTTCTTCAATACAGCATGATGTTCATTTAGTAAATTATGGTCCATTTAGAGTCAAACAGACCATAAAGAGGGGATGCTTTAGGGGCGGGGCTACAGGGTGATTGACAGGTCTCTACGTCCTCCTCAGTCCACATATGGTCACTTCCTGTTTATTTGTTGCAAAAAAAACAAGATGCTGACGACCAAAACTCCAAACTCGAGGCTTCAGAGGACGTCGTCATGACGACGTCCTCTTCTACAGCCTTCAGATAGAAGTTCTTTACTAACGAGACGACGAACTTCCCCTTTAAAACATCAGAGTGAGAGATCAGCTGTCGGAGGCGTGTCCTCACGACGTCTCTTGGAGGCGTGTCCTCTCCGATGACCCCCCCCCCCCCTCCTGGCAGGGCCGTGTCCACATGGCCGTCTCCTCTGAGTCTCCGTCCTGGCAGACATCACACCGCTTGGCCTCGTGGGCCTCGGCTCGTGTGGTTCCCCCGACGTCAGTGCTCCTGCTTCCTATTGGACGAGAGTCAGCTGAGAGGCTTCTTCTCCACGAGGCTCTGTTCTACACACTGATACTTTATCTGTGAAGAACTCTAATAATCTATTGTTACACGTCGTTTGTCTCATAATAAGATAACTCAGATAACTCAGAGGCTCATATATATATATATATATACACACACACACATACATGTGTGTGTATATATATGCACATGTATGTATACAGCTGCACTCAAAATGATTCAACCCTCATTGTAAATTAGGTTTATTTGCAAAATGTAAACATTTTCAGCTGTTTTTAATGAACTAAAAGAAGAACAATTTAAATAGCTCAACACAACTAATACTTAATAATATTAATAATAAGTGGTTTCTCCTAATTCAACACAAGTCCACTTTTTGTGTGTGTGTGTGTGTGTGTGTGTGTGTGTGTGTGTGTGTGTGTGTGTGTGTGTGTGTGTGTGTGTGTGTGTGTGTGTGTGTGTGTGTGTCTCCACTAGAGGGCGTCGTCTCACTGTTCAAAACGCTTTCAAAGAGTCAACCAGAATACATGAAATGTATATTTCATAATAATGAGCCCAGTTGCAACATTTGTTTTTTTCACGTTGAACTCTTGATTCATTCTGAATGTTTTCTTTAATTCATAATGTCTTATTTATTTATTTAAAAGCAGAAAGGGCAAAGAATTATGTCTAATTATATATTCATTATTGGTTTTGTCCACTGGCGGTTACGAATATTTTAATTAAATATCACATAAGACGGAGAGAATGTTAAAAATAACTTTTGTTGATCATTGACGAATCAATTAATTGACTAATTGTTGCAACTTTTTATATTTGTATGCAACTTTTCATTCTTTCTCATCTCTCTCAGAGCGAACCGAAATATTCTTAATAACATTATTGTAATATTTGGCTGAATATCACAAACTTGAGGCTCCCTGAAAACAGAATTAGTCACTAAAAGTGTTTTATTTGTCACTGATTGCCATGAAAGTCTGTTTCAAGTAAAGAGAATATATATATATATTATTTATATTTAATTATATATATATATTTTTAAATATATTTATTTATATATTGGTATATAAAGTCAGCCCCTTTTTTTTTTTAGAACCCAACAAAAAGCCAAAAAGAACCCCCAATAACTTAAAGTCCCGTCCCACGTGAGAAATAAATTAATTTAAAGTAAATAATCCCGCCCACTCAAACAAAACAAAACAACAAGTAATAGAAACTAAACTTAAACCCTGAAACTTCTCAAAAGAGGACGAACAAACAAAACAAAAATCCTTAAATAACAATCTCAGAACTCTCGGAGCGCTAACGTAGCTAAGCTAGTTAGCGAGCAGCTAGCTTGTTCTCTGGCGGTTTGCTGCTACATTAACGCTCTGAATATTGAATTTAGCACCTTTAAGTCGGGAGCCCCTCAGTTCTGTTCTTGTTATGAAATATTAGCGCGCTAACATGCTAAGCTAAGATGGTAGCGGCGTAGCTGTTTGACCTTGTAGGGTAGTTAAGGTCAGGCGAGCCCGTTGATCAGGACGTAGGTCACAGATCAGGTGACCGGAGCCTCCCGGCCAATCACAGCGCTTGAATGCTGCTCGGGGGCGGGGCTTGCCGAGGAAAGCGGTGGGATTCATAGCGACGCTTCATTACCTGCTAAACATGGCTACATTAGCATACTGGAGTTAGCATTTGTTGCCTCACCGAGCTGCCGGCTTGGCTGTCGGACTAATTGGTTAATTGGTTAAGTGGTTAATCGGTTAATTGGTTAATTGGCGTTAGTGGTTGAAGAGCTTCTGCTACATGAATAAGTAATCCACAGCTCAGCTGACGTGAGACGCTGCAGACTTCAGAACAATAACGCCGCCATTAACCTGCTTATTCTGTCATCATAGCGGTGTTTAGAGTAAACAGAAGGCCTGACTGAGTCGGGCAGCCTGTAATCACTGCTCTTTGATGTCGGACGTGTTTGACATGATGATTGGAGCCCGGTCCTCTGGTTCCTCCTCCGGTTCCTCCTCCGGTTCCTCCTCCGGGACCCCGAGAGCCTCGAACCCTCCGGGTCTCGGGTCTCGGGTCTCGGTCGGGTTTGTTTTGAAGCCGTACGTCGAGAACAAGAAGAAGTCTGTGTTGAACGTCTCCTCCGGTTCACCGTGGAAACGTTTGTGTTTACTTCTGTGACGGAGGAGGTGACTCGTAAAGTAACCGCTCTGATCAAAGGTACGCAGACGGGGGGGGGGGGGAATCAGAGGCCCCGGGGCGGGAGACACATTAAAGGGCATAAGAGAAAACAGGAGACGCCGACTCTCATGGGGAGGGGGGGGGGGGCATGAGGAAGAGGAGCTGGGAGTGGGGGAGAGGGGCAGAGGAAGAGGAGCTGGGAGGGGGGCATGAGGAAGAGGAGCTGGGAGGGGGGGGGGGAATGAGGAAGAGGAAGAGGAGCTGAGAGTGGAGGAGGGGGAGCTGGGAGTGGAGGATGGGGAGGGGGGGCATAAGGAAGAGGAGCAGAGGGGGGGGGCATGAGGAAGAGGAGCTGGGAGTGGAGGGCATGAGGAGCTGGGAGTGGAGGGCATGAGGAAGAGGAGCTGGGAGTGGAGGGGGCATGAGGAAGAGGAGCTGGGAGTGGAGGGAGTGGAGCTGGGAGGAGGGGGCATGAGGAGCTGGGAGTGGAGGGGGAGGCATGAGGAAGAGGAGCTGGGAGGGAGGGGGGGGCATGAGGAAGAGGAGCTGAGAGTGGAGGGGGGGGCATGAGGAAGAGGAGCTGGGAGGGGGGGGCAAGGCTGGGAGTGGAGGGGGGCATGAGGAAGAGGAGCTGGGAGTGGAGGGGCATGAGGAAGAGGAGCTGGGGTGGAGGCAGGTAAGAGGAGCTGGGAGTGGAGGGGGGGGCATGAGGAAGAGGAGCTGGGAGTGGAGGGGGGGGGCATGAGGAAGAGGAGCTGGCAGGATGAAAATAAGGAGTAAAGTGAGGACTAACTGAGGAAAAACTGTCAGAGTGAGATGTCGGATGTCGCAATAGAAGATCGTCGCATCAGAATGAATGACATCATTCATTAGTCGTTATTGTAGGAAGCTAAATGATCCTCCGTGACCAGTCTGAAGCCGCGTTACGGAACTTTGAAAAGATGGAAAAGCTGCATCTTTAGCTCATGAATATATAAAAATAAATGATGGTACCGCTTCTTTTCAAGGTTATATTTGGAGGCGGAGTTAAAAGACACCGATTGGTCAGAGAGAACGATTAAATAGACAATCTACCGTCAATATTTTGTCCTAAGTCAGTTGACAAAATATTATTTTAGTATTTTTTTTACGAAAGAAAATTATTATTTACTTTTATATATTTATTTACATATATATATATATATATATATATATATATATACACACACAATAAATAAATATATAAAAGTAAATAATAAAATAAATATTATTTTGGAAAAAGAAAGAATATATATATATATATATATATATATATATATATATATATATTCTTTCTTTTATATTTATTTATTATATTTTATATATTTATTTATTGTGTGTGTGTGTATATATATATATATATATATTTATAATATTTATATATATATATATATATATATATATATATATATATATATATATATATATATATATATATAAATAAATAAATAAATAAAAATAACTTCCCAAGCAAGACCTTGAGATGCGATTGAAAGCTCAGGAAAAAGCCGGTACATCCTTGAGTTCAGATCTTTTTCTTTATCTTTGGTCAAACTGCCGTTTCCAAGTCAGAACTGACCTTTGACTCAGTGGTGGATGTTTTACTTCCTGGTCTACTTCTGACCCATCATTCCCGTCACAGATTGAAATTCCTGCCTGTTTTTAAAACTTAAATATCATTCATGTAAATTTGAACTCATGCACTCATGTCTGATCTCTACCGAACACCCATAGAGCTGAGAGGCCTGCCGACCTCAGAGACGCCGAGTCTGCAGCAGCTGACCTTTAGAGCCCAGAGGCCACCATGTTGGTCTGCCAGGACCCCCTGTAGGTGGGCTGACCCCCCCCCTCCCCCATAGTGACAGCTGGACTACCAGTCACATAGTCAGGACTTCTCTTTCTGCTGCCTTTTATTTAATCATTTCTTCAATCCAAAGCTTCATGTGTTAAAGCTGCATTCTCTCTCCTGACCACCAGGGGGCGACTCCTCTGGTTGTATAGAAGTCAAAGCTTCATGTGTTAAAGCTGCATTCTCTCCTGACCACCAGGGGGCGACTCCTCTGGTTGTATAGAAGTCAAAGCTTCATGTGTTTAAGCTGCATTCTCTCTCCTGGCCACCAGGGGGCGACTCCTCTGGTTGTATAGAAGTCAAAGCTTCATGTGTTTAAGCTGCATTCTCTCTCCTGACCACCAGGGGGCGACTCCTCTGGTTGTATAGAAGTCAAAGCTTCATGTGTTAAAGCTGCATTCTCTCCTGACCACCAGGGGGCGACTCCTCTGGTTGTATAGAAGTCAAAGCTTCATGTGTTAAAGCTGCATTCTCTCTCCTGACCACCAGGGGGCGACTCCTCTGGTTGTATAGAAGTCTATAGAAAATGACCGGTGTCCTTGTGTCTTGTCCTCAGGAGAGACAGCGGCTGGAGACGATCCTCAACCTCTGTGCCGAGTACAACAAAGGCGAGCCCTCCGGTCTGGACCCGCTGGTCTCGGGGAGGACGGGGTTCCCCGGGGGGCCGGCGGACGGCTCGGCCCGGAGGCCGTCCCTGGAGAACGTCCTGGGGGGGGCGGCGTCCTCGGCCGCGCTGCGCCTCCTGCAGAGGCAGCGGGAGAGCGACGAGGAGAACCTGAAGGAGGAGTGCAGCAGCACGGAGAGCACCCATCAGGAGGTGAGGACGCCTCCCACCCTCGGGGGGGGGGGGGCGTGTAGCCGGGGCACCCCGGAATATATATATATATATATATATATATATATATAAAATCATTTTTATTTATTTTTTCTAAATAATATTTGGTTTATTAATAAATAATAATATGGAAGTATATATCTATATTTCTAAAATAATATATATATTTTTATTTACTTTTATATATTTATTTAATATATATATATATATATATAATTTGTTTTTGTTTTTTGTGTTTTTCTTCAAAATAATATTTGGTTTATTAAAAAATAATAATATGGAAGTATATATCTATATTTCTAAAATATTTCTTTTTTATATATTTATTTAATATTTATATATATATATATATATATATATATATATATATATATATATATATATATATATAAAAAATGACATCAAACAAGAGACATAGTAAAAAGAAAGCAGTATTATAAATAAGCAATACAAAACACTAAAGAATCCCAATAACTGAAATGGTATCTATACAGACATAATAACTGTTATAATGTAGGAGCTCTATTGTGCCGTCCTCCTCCGGGAGACTGATGCCGGTGATGTTCGTCCCGCAGCACGAGGACTCGCCCGGGTCGGGCGGCGCCGGCCGTCTGGAGCTCAGCTACCTGGAGGACGAGCGGGTCCGCGTCCTCTCTCGGGTCGACGAGCTCAAGAGCCGGCTGACGGAGCTGGAGCAGCAACTCCAGGAGTCCAAGCAAGAGGTGGAGTACCAGAGTGTTGTTCTCACCTCCGAGCTGAGCTACGGAAGCCCTGAGGGACAAAATGACAAGAAAACCAAGTTTTTATTGTCAAACATTTATTTTCTAAGATTGAACTAAATATGTTTATCTCCCATTTAAGAAAGATAATCCTGGCAAAATCTTTTTTTAACTCTTAATTTTGGCTGTTTTGTTGTTGTAATACTCATTTCGGCCACAAGGGGCTTAAAGTGAGTCACAACCTCGTGTTCTAGAGGAGACTAAAAGCATTCGTGTTTTCTCTCACGGGAGATTAGCGCCGAACTTGTTAACATACAATATAATATATAAATGTATATTACAACAACAAACGCTTAAAAACACTAGAAATAAATGTTCACCTGCAGAAACTATATAGTAAGTTATGTAAATATAACATTTAAATATAATAATATTTTATATTATATATTATTATATATATATATATAATATTTAATATATATATATATATATATATATATATATATATATATATATATATATATATATATAAATAAAAATAAATAAATAAATAAAAAAAATATTTAAAAGAACAAGGCATAGTGGTGCACGTCAGCCTCTTGTGGCCAAAATGAGTATTACAACAACAAACACTCGGCATCTTGCGAAACCTTCTCACTGGCCCCTCAGGGCTTCCGTAGTAACGGTAGACGGTGTGTTGCAGGCGGAGATGGAGCGTGCCTTGCTGCAGGGCGAGCGGCAGGCGGAGCGCGACCAGATGGAGGCGGAGGCCGACATCATCAGCCAGCTGCAGCACAAGCTGGACGAGCTGGAGAGCGCCACCCAGAGGGAGAAGGACAAGGTACGCGTGGGAGGAGTCAGACGAGGCAACGCAACCTATGGGTTCATGTACAGGGACACGAGTTAGGCAACTAAACCACCAGTCAGGTTGAGGCAACTAAACCACGCAACCTATGGGTTCATGTACAGGGACACGAGTTAGGCAACTACACCACCTGTTGGGTTGAGGCAACTAAACCACCAGTTAGGTTTAGGCAACTCCACCACCAGTTACGTTGAGGCAACTAAACCACTACCAGTGAGGGTGTAGGCAACTAAACCAGCAACAGTGAGGGTGTAGGCAACAAAACCACCACCAGTTAGGTTTCGGCAACTAAACCACCAATTAGGTTTAGGCAACTAAATCACCAGTTGGGTTGAGGCAACTAAATCACCAGTTGGGTTGAGGCAACTAAACCACCAGTTAGGTTTAGGCAACTAAATCACCAGTTAGGTTTAGGCAACTAAACCACCAGTTGGGTTTAGGCAACAAAACCACCACCAGTTGGGTTTAGGCAACAAAACCACCAACAGTTGGGTTTAGGCAACAAAACCACTACCAGTGAGGGTGTAGGCAACTAAACCACCACCAGTTGTGTTGAGGCAACTAATCCACCAGTTGTGTTGAGGCAACTAATCCACCAGTGGGTTTAAAGAGGGTTCAGAGGTTGTCTGAGGTTGTGCTCGTCCATTTCAAGGAGAGAGAGGCCACACATCCACTCACTGCCTGAGCTTTCAGTCTCCTCCTCTGGACGTTGCCGTCTGGACTTTGCCCTCTGGACGTTGCCCTCTGCACGTTGCCCTCTGGTCCGTCTCTCTTGTTGTCCTCACGTGGGATCGGATGTTTCCTCCTCTTTTGCTCGTCTTCTCCTTCGTGGTTTGCTCTCAGGTCGACTTCACTCACTAACCAACATCCCTTAACCCCTAAATCCTGCTTCCTCAGCGCTCGGTCACTGTGTCCTTGATCCCTTTCCTCCCCGTCTGCATGTCAGACTCTGGGCCGGGTCCATGCTGGGGTTCTGGTTCTGTAGCGTTCGGTTCTGTAGTGCACGGGTTCTGGGTTCTAGTGGACTGTGGGGTCTCTGTACTGGTTTTCTTTCTTTACATGCACCGCCACATCGTTACTGAGGACGTGAAGAGAAAGAACATTTTAAAAACCTTTTTTTACCCAAACAAAATGTAGATTGTGTTAAATAATTTATTATGAAAAAAAATGTAATGTTATATTTTATGAAAAAAAATGTAATATTTAATTTTGTTTATTTCTTTTAATTGTTTTTTTAATTTTAAAATATATATATTTTTTTGTATTACATTTTTTTATATGTATACTTTTTTTAATAAAAACAATATATTTAATATAATTTTTACAAATTCATTGTTTTATTTATTTATTTATTTATATATATACATACACATATATATATATATATATATATTTTTTTTTTTTTTTAATTATTATTATTTTTTTTTTTAAATGTAATACATTTTTTATATTTAAATTTAAAAATTGTTTATTTTTTACATTGGAAAAAAAATTATATTTTTTTATTATTGTTTTTTTATATACATACTTTATTTTTTTGCCTTGTAACATACTTGGCAATATACCGTTTCTGATCTGATTCTAAAGGTTTCACTCATGTTTTAATGGAGGGTAACGGCTGCTAGCTCCTCCTCCTCCTCCTCCTCTTCCTCCTCCTCCTCCTCTTCCTCCTCTTCCTCCTCCTCCTCTTTATAAACCAATATTTTGTGCCTAATTATGACAAACCACCAGTTATCTTGCGTGGGAATCCTTCTCACACAGTTACATCAACAGTTTGCATGTAAATGATGGGGCAGAGAATCGGAGGATAGAATAGTCCGCCGTCTTCCACTTTATTGCCGGTTGCCCTAAAAGACTCGGCTCCTACTTCCTGTTTCCCGCCGCGCCTCAATAATGTGTCCCCACGTGTCTGTTGCTAGCTGCCTGCAGCTTTCTATCTGCATGGCGTGGATTCTGAGCAGTGTGTTTCTCTCTCTCCCCGTCCCTCGCCCACCCGTCCTGTGGGTGTGTGTTGTCTTTCTAGGAGAGGGCTAATGTTGAGGCCGAGCGCCGCGCCCTGCAGAGCCTCCAGGGGGCGCTCGCCGAGCTGGAGAACCAGCTGCATCACTGTCCCGAGTCCCTGAGGGAGCAGTTACAGGAACAGCTCAAAAGGGTGGGTCGTCAGTCCAGCTCCTAGACACACACACACACACACACACACACACACACACACACACACACACACACACCTACCAGGTAGTGTATTTATGAGAAGCCCCCCCCCCTCAAACCTGCATGCTACCGAAGCCCTCCGGTCGACACACTCGCGATGCCTTTTGGTAAAATGTGCATCATGTGACTCGGTCATGTGACTCGGTCATGTGACTCGGTCATGTGACTCGGTCATGTGACTCGGTCATGTGACTCGGTCTGGTCTGCGTCTCTTCTTCTGTGGTCTGTCGCGGCTCGCATCATTTGTGTAACTGCTCACTAATCCATTAACATAGGCCCCTGACTCGAGGCGCTCTGTCTTCCCTCGCTCTCGTCATGTGACTTCCCTCGCTCTCGTCATGTGACTTCCCTCGCTCTCGTCATGTGACTTCCCTCGCTCTCGTCATGTGACTTCCCTCGCTCTCGTCATGTGACTTCTCTTCCGTAAATGAATGTTTCCCCGGTGTGACTCGCTACCGGAGGTGCCCTGTGTAATATGCTCCACACAGATAGGGGGCAGCATTTCACCTCTACCACTGGGTCCAGACACTGTGGAGTCACAGTCTGTCATCAGTTATTAGAATATGTAAATATATGTAAATGTATGTAAATGAGGAGAAAAAGCCAAATACACAGCTAGCAAGAGAGCTATAGCAACGGAAAGCTAGCTGGTGAGATATCCAAAGCTAGCGTTAGCTAAACTTCACTAGCTTTTATCTGTTAACAAAAAATATATAATTTTCCTGAACTGACCTATTTAGTTAGTAACTTAGTAACTTAGTTAGTAACTTAGTAACTTAGTTAGTAACTTAGTAACTTAGTTAGTAACTTAGTTAGTAACTTAGTAAATCTTGCAGAATTCTTGCAACGTGCAAAGCTCCTTTAGTTACGTAGTTAAACGTATTGAATTGTGAAGACGGGCCGCGGCTAGCTGGTTAGCATGCTCATTTCACTAGACTTCTCAAAACATGGACGTCAACACTGTAACGCTTCACGTTCTGTTCATAATGTGAGTTCATTTTTTCGGATACTTTAAAGTAAGATTCTGGCCAAGTTTTCCGCGGTGCACCTTCAACGCCTCCAGCTGGCGTTTGACTTTTTACTTCCTGTTCTGAAGACGCAACTATCTGCATGTCAGTGACTCTGCAGGCTGTCGGCTGCTTTTCAAATGTCCCAAAGAGCCTTTTTACCGCGTGGTGTTTGTACTGTAAACACATTGTAGCCGTTTATCATCTCACCACAAAGCTTCTGCTGCAAAGTAGTTTTATTTTTAGAAGCATGTCCTTCAGCCTCGAACAGCTCTGAACTCTCAGGTGTGTTCTCACTGAGCTAACTACGCTAGCTGAGAACAGTGGATGGCTTTAAGAGGAGCGACGCATATTTGCTGTGTTTTTCTTTCGTTGATGACGTAACCGATGATGATGATGGTGGTGGTGATGATGATGATGATGATGATGATGATGATGATGATGTGTGGGCCTCCATCAGGATGGAGAGGCGTTGGAGACGGGAACCAAGAAGTTTGAGGACTTGGAGTTCCAGCAGCTGGAGAGAGAGAGCAGCCTGGAGGAGGAGCGAGAGACCATCAGCCAGCAGCTGCTGCAGGAGAGAGCCGAGTACCACGGCAGCGTGGCCGCGAGGAAGGTGAGCTAGCGCCCGCTAGCACCCGCTAGAGCCCTCTAGAGCCCGCTAGCACCCTCTAGAGCCCGCTAGCACACGCTAGAGCCCTCTAGAGCCCGCTAGCGCCCTCTAGAGCCCGCTAGAGCCCTCTAGAGCCCGCTAGAGCCCGCTAGCGCCCTCTAGAGCCCGCTAGCGCACGCTAGAGCCCTCTAGAGCCTGCTAGTGCACGCTAGTGCACGCTAGTGCCCTCTAGCGCCCGCTAACAGAGAGGTGGCAGCCCAACGAGGCTCAGCCATCTGGAGAGAGTCTGGATTCAGTGTTTGTTTACATCAAAACGTTTGTTTACAACATTAAAACACCAGCGTCTGGCATCCACACGCTGAGGTTTCACATATTTTAGTCATGCATTTCATTTTGTACTGATGCTTATTATTATTATTATTATTATTAGTTAGTTAGTTAGTAACTTGTCGACTTGCTTTCCTCTCGGGGATGTAGAAGGTTGTAAAATACTTTCGGTACCGGTGATCCGTTTCCTGTTTCCTCTCCTGTGTTTAAGACAAACAGAGGAAATGATCGCATGGAAATTATAACAAATATTGATGTAAGCAGAAGATTTCGTTGGCTAAAACTTTATGTTCAGAAACTCACCTGGACGACACCTTCAGTGCTTTTAGTCCCATTTGGAGCACGTAGTCGTGGTTATTGTTTTATTATCCCGGTAAACCTTTTATTTTCTCCTCTTCTTCACAAAGGATGTTTTAAAACTAATCCAGAGAGATAATCCGGATAAACCTTCTTCTCACCTGTTCTTAAGTCATTAAAACCGGAGAGGAAGCTTTTTTATTCTCCTCCTACTGGCGTCTCTGGGCTTCCGTAGCCCAGCTCGTGTTGACGTTTCCTTCCTTCCGTATGTTCATCTTCCTCTTCAGGAGAAGGTGTCGGCTCTGGAGAACCAGGCCCACCAGCTCGGCCTGCAGGCGGCTCAGGAGCTGGAGCGGCTGGCCAAAGATCGGACCCTCGCACTGCACATGCTCCAGAAGGTACCGCGGGAATCGAACCACCGACAGTTTATTTATGGGGAATACAGACGATTGGAGGAAGTAAAAGAGCAACGCTATTGATATTTGTGCTGAGATCTAAAGAGCTGCTCCTCAAACAGCTGACTTCAGCGGTAACTTTCCGTCATTTAAATTCTTTAAATTCTCACAAGACGTCGGTTAAAGGCGGAGTCTGTGATTGGATTAGAATGAGAAGCACGTGTGACCGGACTAACGCGGGGTTTCTCCCATCATGCAAATCGCTTAACCCCAAACCCCCCCCCCCCCTCCTGTGTTTGCGTCCCCAGGAGAAGGAGAGGCTGTCGGCCCTGGAGAAGAGGTACCACGGCCTGACGGGGGGGCGGAGCTTCCCCAGGTCCTCCACCGCCATGAGAGAGGTGAGAGGACGATCACTCACACTGAGCTCCGTTAATGTTTTAAACTCAATAAATAGACTTCAAACGCTTCGGTGCAGCCCTAAATAACCCCATTAATAATAATAATAATAATAATAATAATAATATATATAATAATAATATATATTAATAATAATAATAATAATATATTAGAATAATAATAATATATTAGAATAATAATAATAATAATATATTAGAATAATAATAATATATTAGAATAATAATAATAATATATAATAATAATAACTTATGATGGCTAGAAGTCGCATATTTTTATTTCCCACGACATCACCGGACTCAAACCGCCGGGTTAGTGTGTGTGTGTGTGTGTGTGTGTGTGTGTGTGTGTGTGTGTGTGTGAGAGACCCTGTTGGTCGGTGCTCAGGAGTACATGAAGCTGTCGGACGTCTGTAAGATGTACGGCGGTGCCCGTGACTCCGCCCCTCGTGGCCGTGACTCCGCCTCTTTTGGCGCCCGTCACTTCCTGTCTGTCTCTTTCCTCGTCTCCTTCCTTCCTTCCTTGTCCCGTGTGGCCTCGCTCCCTCTGCTAGTCCTGATGCTCTCTAACACGCGAGCCGGAGGCGGGGCGGGTTGTTTAGTACCAGTGAACACATCTCCTACATCTTGTTTTTATTGATCTTTAATATGTTCCTGTGGCTCCTTTAAGGCCTCGAGCTCATAAATATAATATAAAAAGCTTTAATTAGATTCATTTAGTCTTCAGACCTGGAAGAAGGATGTTATGAATAATTATCTTCTGCACGTTAGTGGATATGGACACGTTGCTCCTGTTGACGGGTTTCCCCTCAACTCCTCCTCCTGTCTCTCTGCCTGTCTCTCTCTCTGTCTCTCTGTCCTCCTGTCTGTCCTCCTGTCTCTCTGTCCTCCTGTCTATCCTCCTGTCTCTCTGTCCTCCTGTCTATCCTCCTGCCTGTCTGTCCTCCTGCCTGTCTGTCTCTCTGTCTCTCTGTCTCTCTGTCCTCCTGTCTGTCCTCCTGTCTCTCTGTCCTCCTGTCTATCCTCCTGTCTCTCTGTCCTCCTGTCTCTCTCTCTGCCTGTCTGTCCTCCTCCTGTCTGTCCTCCTGTGTATCCTCCTACCTGTCCGTCTCTCTGTCCTCCTGTCTCTCTGTCCTCCTACCTGTCTGTCCTCCTGTCTGTCTCTCTGTCCTCCTACCTGCCTGTCCTCCTACCTGTCTGTCCTCCTACCTGCCTGTCCTCCTACCTGTCCTCCTACCTGCCTGTCCTCCTACCTGTCTGTCCTCCTACCTGTCTGTCCTCCTACCTGTCTGTCTGAAGGAGTATGTGACAGTGAATCAGCTCCATCAGATGTTCGGGATGCCGAAGGTGGAGACGTCCCCGACGTCCCCGCTCCGCCAGCCCCTGCAGTCCGGAGCCGGAGACCCCGTCTTCTCCTGCCTCCCCTCCCCTCCCGGCTCCTCCCTCTCTCTCGCTGTGGAGGTGTGTGCTTCCTTCCTTCCTTCCTTCCATCCTTCCTTCCTTCCCTCTTTCCTTTATGGCCGCATCCGGTTTTATTTGAATGTTTTTAGTCTACAAACGTAGAATTGGTGTCCTCCGGTTTTGTTAATCATCTAGAGACGCATTAGAATACATATCACACACACACACACACACACACACACACACACACACACACACACACACACACACACACACACACACACACACACACACACGTCCTCCTACAGAGAACTGTCACTTCTTGGTGAGCGTGTAGCCGCGGGTGTCTTGTTGTTCTTTGAGACGTTGCCGTGGCGACGCTGCATGCATTTTGGCTTGAGGACAGCCGAAGTGAATTAAAAACACATAAAATTGGATGAAAACTTAAAAGTGGGTCATTGCAGACATGTGGAGCAGGGACCCGGAGGCGCTGAGGCGTAAAGAAGCTGACGCCAATAATGTGTTGGAGATATTTAAGAATCATTTTCAAAGTATTAAAACAAAATTAAAAAGGGGAGGGAAATGTTTCCGACTGTCTTTGAATGCTTTCTAATCTCCTCTCTCTGGTCTTTGTTTCCCCTCTGGTGGTCTCTCTCTCCCCTCTGGTGGTCTCCCTCTCCCCTCTGGTGGTCTCTCTCCCCTCTGGTGGTCTCTCTCTCCCCTCTGGTGGTCTCTCTCCCCTCTGGTGGTCTCTCTCCCCTCTGGTGGTCTCTCTCTCCCCTCTGGTGGTCTCTCTGGTCTTTGTTTCCTCTCTGGTGGTCTCTCCCTCCTCTGGTGGTCTCTCTGGTGGTCTCTCTCCTCTCTGGTGGTCTCTCTCTCCCCTCTGGTGGTCTCTCTCCTCTCTGGTGGTCTCTCTGGTCTCTCTCCTCTCTGGTGGTCTCTCTCCTCTCTGGTGGTCTCTCTGGTCTCTCTCCCCTCTCTTGTGGTCTCTCTGGTCTCTCTCCCCTCTCTGGTGGTCTCTCTCTCCTCTGGTGGTCTCTCTCCTCTGGTGGTCTCTCTGGTCTTTGTTTCCCCTCTGGTGGTCTCTCTCTCTCTCTCCTCTCTGGTGGTCTCTCCCTCCTCTGGTGGTCTCTCTGGTGGTCTCTCTCCTCTCTGGTGGTCTCTCTCTCCCCTCTGGTGGTCTCTCGCTTTGTCTCCTCTCTGGTGGTCTCTCTCCTCTCTGGTGGTCTCTCTGGTCTCTCTCCTCTCTGGTGGTCTCTCTCCTCTCTGGTGGTCTCTCTGGTCTCTCTCCCCTCTCTTGTGGTATCTCTGGTCTCTCTCCCCTCTCTGGTGGTCTCTCTCTCCTCTGGTGGTCTCTCTCTCCTCTGGTGGTCTCTCTCCCCTCTGGTGGTCTCTCTCCTCTCTGGTGGTCTCTCTCTCCCCTCTGGTGGTCTCTCTGGTCTTTGTCTCCTCTCTGGTGGTCTCTCTCCTCTCTGGTGGTCTCTCTCCTCTCTGGTGGTCTCTCTCCCCTCTCTTGTGGTCTCTCTGGTCTCTCTCCCCTCTCTGGTGGTCTCTCTCTCCTCTGGTGGTCTCTCTCCCCTCTGGTGGTCTCTCTCTCCCCTCTGGTGGTCTCTCTCTCCCCTCTGGTGGTCTCTCTCTCCTCTCTGGTGGTCTCTCTCCTCTCTGGTGGTCTCTCTCCCCTCTGGTGGTCTCTCTCGTCTCTGGTGGTCTCTGCAGTACCCGCCTGAGGCCAGTAGGCCTCCCCTGCCCCAGCTAGACTTAGAGCAGTGGTACCAGGAGCTGATGCTCGCCCCCCCTCAGCCCTCCAAGCCTCTGTCGGGCCGCAGGCTGCAGGTAGAGGTCTCCTTCTTCTGTGTGTGTGTGTGTGTGTGTGTGTGTGTGTGTGTGTGTGTGTGTGTGTGTGTGTGTGTGTGTGTGTGTGTGTGTGTGTGTGTGTGAGTTACTGTGAGGAACTTCTATCTGGTTCTGAAGTCTCAGCTTAGTCCTGATCCTCTATAGACCTCAGTGTAGTCCTGGTCCTCTATAGACCTCAGTGTAGTCCTGGTCCTCTATAGACCTCAGTGTAGTCCTGGTCCTCTATAGACCTCAGTGTAGTCCTGGTCCTCTATAGACCTCAGTTAGTCCTGGTCCTCTATAGACCTCAGTCTAGTCCTGGTCCTCTATAGACCTCAGTGTAGTCCTGGTCCTCTATAGACCTCAGTAGTCCTGGTCCTCTATAGACCTCAGTCTAGTCCTGGTCCTCTATAGACCTCAGTCTAGTCCTGGTCCTCTATAGACCTCAGTCTAGTCCTGATCCTCTATAGACCCAGAACCAGGACTGAGGGCAGACTGTCAGACCCTCTGCAGTACCATGAGAGGTTCTCTAAAGGGACCTGGTGCTCAGAGACACTACCTCTTTAGTCCACAGGGGGCGCCAGAACCAAGACCACATGAATCCTCTTCTCAGGTTGAAGCCTTGAAGGAGTTTCAGTAGATCAGCATCGGCTCCTGAGGAGGTTTTAGGGGAAGCCTTTGATCTCCTCTCGTGGTCCCTCGTGAGTTTCCTCCTCACTCCCCAGTCTGTGGAGGGAACAGGAGACAATGGCTGAATTATTATTATTATTATTATTATTGTTATTATTATTATTATTATTTAAATCTCCATTATGTGATGCACATATTATAATATGTCACATCCTTTGTATTCTTTTAGTTCGTAGTCCAGATATTAAGATTATAAACTTTAGTTAACAGGTGTTTTAATAACAGATTTCTCCTTTTGAAGCAAACCCCATCAGGTAAAGACGGGGACCCCAGGTGCATGCTGGGACTTTGTTTGGTGCTTCGGTGTAAAACAGGAAGTCCGTTTTTCTTAGTTTTTTGTGTTTTGGGGATAAAGTTGAAAGTAATCACCTTCAATCACTTACATGAAGCTGGAACGTTGTGAACACACACACACACACACACACACACACACACACACACACACACACACACAGGGGGAAACTCCCACGGTACATGAATGCAGCATTACCGTATCAAAGAGGTGTGTGTGTGTGTGTGTGTGTGTGTGTGTGTCTTTTGATTCTGAAACTTAAACTGCTGGTTGAACCTTTTGATTTACGGGGGGGGGGGGGGGGGGGGCGCTTGATTGACACTTCAGACCCCCTGAAAGCCTCAATAGCCAGATTCTCTGAAGTCATGAGACAACTAAAATGTATTTTTCACCCAGTCTTCATTATTCAAACTACAAAAACATTTAGTCACAAATATATAAAGTGAGAGAACCTGGACCTGAACATGGACCTGAATGTGGACCTGAATGTGGACCTGACCCCCTCTGGTCTTGAGCTCCTGGTCTTGAGCTCCTGGTCTAAAGCCGGGTCTCTTCCCCCTCACGGTGCTCGCTGCCCCCCCGTGGTGAGTCTCTTGCCTCCGTCCCTCACGCTGCTCTTCCTCCCCCAGGTGTTCCGGTCCAAGCTGGACAGCGACCCGGGTCTGTCCCCGGGTCTGTCCCCCCTCCAGCCCAAGTCCGCCTCCCCGTCCCCCCTGCAGCTCGGGGCGGCGACACTCGGACGCTGCAGCTCCAAGGTCAGTGAACAGTTTACTAAGCCACGCTCCGCCCCCGCTCTCCTGTTGTTTAAGCCCCGCCTCCTTCTCCCCGCTCTCCTGTTGTTGTTTAAGCCCCGCCTCCTTCTACCCTGGTCTCCTGTTTAAGCCCCGCCTCCTTCTCCCCTGCTCTCCTGTTGTTGTTTAAGCCCCGCCTCCTTCTCCCCCGGTCTCCTGTTGTTGTTTAAGCCCCGCCTCCTTCTCCCCCCGCTCTCCTGTTGTTTAAGCCCCGCCTCCTTCTCCCCGCTCTCCTGTTGTTGTTTAAGCCCCGCCTCCTTCTACCCTGGTCGCCTGTTTAAGCCCCGCCTCCTTCTCCCCGCTCTCCTGTTGTTGTTTAAGCCCCGCTTCCTTCTCCCCGCTCTCCTGTTGTTGTTTAAGCCCCGCCTTCTTCTCCCCTGCTCTCCTGTTGTTGTTAAAGCCCCGCCTCCTTCTCCTCTGGTCTCCTGTTGTTGTTTAAGCCCCGCCTCCTTCTCCCCCGGTCTCCTGTTGTTGTTTAAGCCTCGTCTCCTTCTCCCCCGGTCTCCTGTTGTTGTTTAAGCCCCGCCTCCTTCTCCCCCCACTCTCCTGTTGTTTAAGCCCCGCCTCCTTCTACCCTGGTCTCCTGTTTAAGCCCCGCCTCCTTCTCCCCCGCTCTCCTGTTGTTTAAGCCCCGCCTCCTTCTCCCCTGGTCTCCTGTTTAAGCCCCGCCTCCTTCTCCCCCGCTCTCCTGTTGTTTAAGCCCCGCCTCCTTCTCCCCTGCTCTCCTGTTGTTTAAGCCCCGCCTCCTTCTCCCCCTGCTCTCCTGTTTAAGCCCCGCCTCCTTCTCCCCTGCTCTCCTGTTGTTTAAGCCCCGCCTCCTTCTCCCCGCTCTCCTGTTGTTGTTTAAGCCCCGCCTCCTTCTACCCCGCTCTCCTGTTTAAGCCCCGCCTCCTTCTCCCCTGCTCTCCTGTTGTTGTTTAAGCCCCGCCTCCTTCTCCTCTGGTCTCCTGTTGTTGTTTAAGCCCCGCCTCCTTCTCCCCCGGTCTCCTGTTGTTGTTTAAGCCCCGCCTCCTTCTCCCCCGCTCTCCTGTTGTTGTTTAAGCCCCGCCTCCTTCTCCCCGCTCTCCTGTTGTTTAAGCCCCGCCTCCTTCTCCCCGCTCTCCTGTTGTTTAAACCCCGCCTCCTTCTCCCCGCTCTCCTGTCGTTGTTTAAACCCCGCCTCCTGACCTCTGACCCTGCAGAGCCCCCTGCTGGTGGCCAGCAGCACCGGCAGCCTGCCCAGGAACCTGGCTGCCACCCTGCAGGACATCGAGGCCAAGAGGCAGATCGCTCTGCAGCAGAAAGGTAGTCATGGTTATGGACTGACTCTTAAGGCCAGTAGCGCTGTTTGAGGTGTTTACGGTGTTTACGGTGTTACGAGTTCTTCTCCAGTAGACGAGCAAAGTAACGTGTCTAAGACTCGGTTTACGTGGATGTTATATTTAGAATATTTACAATCTTTACCTTTCTGATGGGGAACTTTCTCTCTTCAAAGACACTCTTCTTCTTCTTCTTCTTCTCCCCCTCCTCCTCCTCCCCCCCCCCCCCCCCCCCCCCCCCCCCCCTCCTCCTCCTCCCCCCCTCCCCCCCATGACATTTCTCTTCATCTCTTTCTTTTGTCTGTAACATCTAAAACGCTCTTTCTTCTTCCATCAATCTTCCATGAACGTTCCCGCTGGTGGAGAATAAATGTTTCATGTTCGGTCGAGGAGCTCCTCCTCCTCCTCCTCCTCCTCCTGGACCTGGTTCTCCATCACGAGCTCGGGGGGGGGGAGGAGGAGGGGTGGGGGGGGGTTCTAATAAACACCAGAACAAACTAAATATTCTGAGAAGACGAGTGTAACTTCAGAGCGGAGGGATCGTCTGTAATTCATATTCATAAACTACGTTATTACCTTTAAACAAACCCTGTGAAGAAAGAAAAAAATAAATGTTATGAAGGAAAAAAGAATATATTTTAAACTATTTGATTTAGAACTTTAGCTTAAATATTTACTAACATGTAGTTTTAACACTTCCTGTTTCTAAAAAATAAAACAAATAAAAAAACAAATTGAACTTTTTTTATCAGTGAACGATTTGTCGCATCTGAAAAATTCCAAGCGCACACTTGCACACTTGCACACCTGCACACCTGCACACCTGCACACTTGCACACCTGCACACTTGCACACTTGCACACTTGCACACTTGCACACTTGCACACCTGCACACTTGCACACCTGCACACTTGCACACCTGCACACCTGCACACCTGCACACTTGCACACTTGCACACCCGCACACCTGCACACTTGCACACCTGCACACCTGCACACCTGCACACCTGCACACTTGCACACTTGCACACTTGCACACCTGCACACTTGCACACTTGCACACCTGCACACCTGCACACCTGCACACTTGCACACTTGCACACTTGCACACCTGCACACCTGCACACTTGCACACTTGCACACTTGCACACCTGCACACTTGCACACTTGCACACCTGCACACCTGCACACTTGCACACTTGCACACCTGCACACTTGCACACTTGTTGCAGACGTCCTCGAGCTCCTGCTTGGTTCATGCTGTGGTTTGTCTCATCGTTAGCTGGGATCTTCTCGCTCTGCAGGACATTTGGTGGAGTTGCTTGCAGGCTGAGAATCCTCCCACCCGCTGACCGTCCCCCCTCCCCCTCTCCCCCCCTCCCTCCCCCTCAGGTCACCAGGTGATCGAGGACCAGCGTCGCCGTCTGGCCGAGCTGAAGCAGCGGGCGGCGGTGGAGGCTCAGTGCCAGTGGGAGGCGCTCCACGGCTCCCAGGCCCACCTCGGGCCCTCGTCTCCCCCCTACTCCCCCCTCGCGGCCTACGGCCACGCCCCCCTCACGGCCTACGGCCACGCCCCCCTCGCGGCCTACGGCCACGCCCCCCCGCCGCTGGTGCACCACTCCATCCTGCACCACCAGCCGCCGGCGGCCGGCGAGCAGCCGTACGACACCCTGAGCCTCGAGAGCTCCGACAGCATGGACACCAGCGTCTCCACGGGCAACAACTCGGCCTGCTCGCCCGACAACATGTCCAGGTACCAAGACACAAGTACACAAGTACACAGTACACACAGTACAGACGTACACACAGTACACACAGTACACCAGTACACACAGTATAGAAGTACACCCGTACACAAGTACAGAAGTACACACAGTACACCAGTACACAAGTACACACGTACACAGAGTACACACTGGTTACATGTAGTACGCGTTCAATCGGGACATACTGCTCTGAGGCCACTTTGACCTTTGACCCTCTTGCGTATATATCTGACATTAAGAGGATTATTTTTTTACGATTACAAGTTTTCTGAAATGTTATGTTTAAATATGCAAATGAGGCATTATCTTATTCAGTATGTGCGATTTTGCATATATTTTCAGAACATAAATGTGAACATTAGATGAAACCAAATTCAAATGTTTTCACTGAGGGAATTTATGATATCTCTTTATATCACTACATATATTAAAATATACCCTCAAAAGCCGTAAAAACATCTATTTTCTGCATGTTTTTATTAATAAATGTTGTATAAATGAGGCTCTGAATGATACATGAACAAACCCCTCAGTAGAAAGCTTCAGAATCTCTTCCAGAAGTAAAGAGTAAAGTCTGGTGGATGTAAGAGCTGCTGAAGTGGAGATTTGTGGATCAGAGTCTGAGAACTAACTCATTTAGAGGAAACGGACTTTAAATGTAAAGTAACAGACTCTAGAGGTGAATACGGTAAAAATAATAACTCACAGATATCAACATGAAACTTCACCAGCTCATTACTCACATTAAGACAAAGATATATTTCGTATTACAAGTTTTCTGAAATGTTATGTTTAAATATGCAAATGAGGCATTTAGTAGCAATCTACAGACGTAAACATGTAGTAAATGAAGTCTCTTTGGCCTCAGTGTCGGGGGAGCGGACGCCATGAAGATCGAGGAGATGGAGAAGATGCTGAGGGAGGCGCAGCTGGAGAAAGCCAGACTTATTGAGTCACGGGTAAGACTTCAAAGGAGGTTCCTTCTGATGGATGAGGCTCCTGCTCCTCGTCAATAGCTCTGAGGGATCGGAGACGTGAGGAGACGAGGAGACGAGAGGAGGAGACGAGAGGAGCGATGGCTCATCTTTATCGTCGTCTCCTCCTCGTGTCCTAGTGAAGGAGCCGCTTCGCTTCCTCGTCTGGTCGTAAAGGTGTCGAGTCTGAATAATAATAAGCTGGAGGTTAATCAGGTCCCTAGGGAAGGGTTAGAGATCTCCTTTGGGCTCTGAGGAGTGAGGAGACGTGTGTGAGGAGACATGAACAAGGAGACGTGTGAGGAGACGTGTGTGAGGAGACATGAACAAGGAGGGATGTACGAGGACACGAGTAAAGAGGAGGGATGTGTGAGAAGAGATCAGCGAGGAGACATGAGTAAAGAGGAGACATGAGTAAAGAGGAGACATGAGAGAGGAGACATGAGAGAGGAGACATGAGTAGAGAGGAGACATGAGAGAGGAGACATGAGTAAAGAGGAGACATGAGTAAAGAGGAGACATGAGAAAAGAGGAGACATGAGAGAGGAGACATGAGTAAAGAGGAGACATGAGTAAAGAGGAGACATGAGTAAAGAGGAGACATGAGAGAGGAGACATGAGTAAAGAGGAGACATGAGAGAGGAGACATGAGTAAAGAGACATGAGCGAGGAGAGATCAGCGAGGAGACATAAGTAAGGAGACATGAGTAAAGAGGAGGGATGTGTGAGGAGACATGAGGAGACGCGACAAGGAAACACCCAAAAGTGAAGTATTTTACCAACGTCGGAAATCTGAAGTGGACAGACAAAAATAAGTTTCCTTGATTCCTCTCTCCTTCAGAGGGAGAGACTTTAAGGAAGCTAATTGGCATGCGTCCTCTGACTTAATCACAATTCAGAATCTATAAATCCCAAATCTCTTCAACTTTTAACAAAGTTATGTTCGCGTCTCCTTTCCTGTCAGGAGTACATTAAAAACGCAGTACTTGTGTACTCGTCCTCCTCAGGTGTGAGTATCGTGTATTAGTACTAACGAGAGAACTCTCCTCAGGAGCGGGAGACGGTGGCTCGCCGCCAGATGCTGGAGGAGGAGAGGAGGAGGAGGGAGGAGGCGGAGAAGAGGCTGCAGGACGAAACCTTCCACCGGCAGCAGCTGGTGGAGAAGGAGGTCAAGATGAGGTCCAAGAACTTCTCCCAGGTGGGAGAGGAGAGGGGCGCCGGTAACGGGGGACATAACTTTAACGGGGAACATAATACATGTAGTATGTGT
>JACSYO010001501.1:0-22500 GCA_016806645.1 Ophiodon elongatus
TGTGTGTGTGTGTGTGGCTGTGTGTCTGTAGTTGTGTGTCTCTGTAGCTGTGTGTCTGTGGGTGTGTGTGTGTGTGTGTGTCTGTAGTTGTGTGTGTGTGTAGCTGTGTGTCTGTAGGTGTGTGTGTGTGTGTGTGTGTAGCTGTGTGTCTGTAGGTGTGTGTGTGTGTCTGTAGCTGTGTGTGTGTAGCTGTGTGTCTGTAGCTGTGTGTGTGTGTGTGTCTGTAGCTGTGTGTGTGTCTGTAGCTGTGTGTGTCTGTCTGTGTCTGTAGCTGTGTGTGTATGTGTGTGTCTAGCTGTGTGTGTGTGTGTGTGTGTGTGTATAGCTGTGTGTGTGTCTGTAGATTTGTGTGTGTGTGTGTGTGTGTAGCTGTGTGTGTGTAGCTGTGTGTGTGTAGCTGTGTGTGTGTGTGTCTGTAGCTGTGTGTGTGTGTCTGTAGCTGTGTGTCTGTAGCTGTGTGTGTGTGTCTGTAGCTGTGTCTGTAGCTGTGTGTGTGTAGCTGTGTGTGTGTGTGTGTCTGTAGCTGTGTGTGTGTGTGTCTGTAGCTGTGTGTGTGTGTGTCTGTAGCTGTGTGTGTGTGTGTCTGTAGCTGTGTGTGTGTCTGTAGCTGTGTGTGTGTGTGTGTGTGTGTGTGTCCTTGATGAACACTATAATGAAGATTATTCTTTAACAAAATGAACATTTTCATTATTGATCTGAAGTGAATATCTCATTAAGCGTCTTCAGACGTCTGACCTTTAATGACCTTTGAAGACGCTTAATGACCTTTAATGACCTTTGAAGACGCTTAATGACCTTTAATGACCTTTGAAGACGCTTAATGACCTTTGAAGACGCTTAATGACCTTTAATGACCTTTGAAGACGCTTAATGACCTTTAATGACCTTTGAAGACGCTTAATGACCTTTGAAGACGCTTAATGACCTTTAATGACCTTTGAAGACGCTTAATGACCTTTAATGACCTTTGAAGACGCTTAATGACCTTTAATGACTTCTGAAGACGCTTAATGACCTTTAATGACCTTTGAAGACGTCTGAAGACGCTTAATGACCTTTGAAGACGCTTAATGACCTTTGAAGACGCTTAATGACCTTTTGAAGACGCTTAATGACCTTTAATGGCCTTTGAAGACGCTTAATGACCTTTGAAGACGTCTGAATACGCTTAATGACCTTTGAAGACGCTTAATGACCTTTGAAGACGCTTAATGACCTTTGAAGACGTCTGAAGACGATTAATGACCTTTGAAGACGCTTAATGACCTTTAATGACCTTTGAAGACGCTTAATGACCTTTAATGACCTTTGAAGACGCTTAATAACCTTTGAAGACGCTTAATGACCTTTAATGACCTTTGAAGACGCTTAATGACCTTTGAAGACGTCTGAAGACGTTTAATGACCTTTGAAGACGTTTAATGACCTTTGAAGACGCTTAATGACCTTTGAAGACGCTTAATGACCTTTAATGACCTTTGAAGACGCTTAATGACCTTTGAAGACGTCTGAAGACGTTTAATGACCTTTGAAGACGCTTAATGACCTTTGAAGACGCTTAATGACCTTTAATGACCTTTGAAGACGCTTAATGACCTTTGAAGACATCTGAAGACGTTTAATGACCTTTGAAGACGCTTAATGACCTTTAATGACCTTTGAAGACGCTTAATGACCTTTAATGACCTTTGAAGACGTCTGAAGACGCTTAATGATCTTTGAAGACGCTTAATGACCTTTAATGACCTTTGAAGACGCTTAATGACCTTTAATGACCTTTGAAGGCGCTTAATGACCTTTAATGACCTTTGAAGACGCTTAATAACCTTTAATGGCCTTTGAAGACGCTTAATAACCTTTAATGGCCTTTGAAGACGCTTAATGACCTTTGAAGACGCTTAATGACCTTTTGAAGACGCTTAATGACCTTTAATGACCTTTGAAGACGCTTAATGACCTTTGAAGACGTCTGAAGACATTAAAGACTTTTGAGGAAGTATTAAAGACGTCGAAGACGCTTTATGAGGTTTAAAGAAGTTTGAAGACATTCAGAGATGTTTATAGCTGTTTAAAGACATTTAATGAGGTTCAATGAGGTTCAATGAGGTTTAATGAGGTTTAATGAGGTTTAATGAGGTTTAATGAGGTTAAATGAGGTTTAATATAGATTTAATATAGATTTACTTGATCGATAAAATGAGAAACTCGCCCTCCCTTAAAAAAAAATCCATCAACACAATGTTATTTTTTACAAAATATCTCAACTGAGAACTGAGGAGACAAAAACACTCCAGACCAGCAGGTGGCGATCAAGGCTACGCCAGCAAAGCCTCCATACCAGAGAAGAAGAGTTTGGACACTCAGCAGCCACAGCTACAGACAGATGAACCCCAACCCGTCCTCTGGGGACTGACTGTCTTTATTCATATCTCCAGAATCAGTGAATCATTCACATCTTTTATTTGGACGTTCGCTCAGGAAATCCGAGTCTGTGATAATCGATGATGATGATGATGATGATGATGATGATGTCACACACAGGAAGTGATGTGTGTTTGTTTGTGTTCATGATGCCGAGCTTCCCCACAACTGAACCATGACGGGAAGTCGTGGAAAAGAGGAAAAAGAAACTGAGGTCAAGTCGGACAGTTCTCAGCCGCCTTCAAAGAATAAACAGGAAGTCACAGAAACAGTTACTTCCTGTTAGATCTGTAGGCTACTTGTAGTTTACAGACCTAACAAGACCTGTGGGAGACCTAAGATCTCCCACACTCATTAACTCCCCCCTCTCCCACACTCATTAACTCCCCCCTCTCCCACACTCATTAACTCCCCCCTCTCCCACACTCATTAACTCCCCCCTCTCCCACACTCATTAACTCCTCCCTCTCCCACACTCATTAACTCCCCCCTCTCCCACACTCATTAACTCCCCCCTCTCCCACACTCATTAACTCCCCCCTCTCCCACACTCATTAACTCCCCCCTCTCCCACACTCATTAACTCCTCCCTCTCCCACACTCATTAACTCCCCCCTCTCCCACACTCATTAACTCTCCCCTCTCCCACACTCATTAACTCCTCCCTCTCCCACACTCATTAACTCCCCCCTCTCCCACACTCATTAACTCCCCCCTCTCCCACACTCATTAACTCCCCCCTCTCCCACACTCATTAACTCCCCCCTCTCCCACGCTCAGGTCATGTCAGCGGGGAGGAGTGCTGACGGGAGGGAGGTGCAGATTCCCCTCCAGCAGGTGGCGCCCTCCCTGACCACGCCCCTCTCAGTGGCTCCGCCCATCATCCCGCCCTCTCACCGCCAAGTCAATCCCTGGCCTCCCAACGACACCGTCACTTCACAAGGTAAACCATCAGCTGGTCCCTGACCTGCACTGTGATTCGCTGAGAGTTGTATTCATTAATTAGCTGCAGAACCAATCAGCAGCCTCCTCAGCTAAATGTGTCCACTAGGTACTGTTGACATGAACTCAGGTGTGTCTCTGTGTTGACATGAACTCAGGTGTGTCTCCTTGTTGACATGAACTCAGGTGTGTCTCTGTGTTGACATGAACTCAGGTGTGTCTCTGTGTTGACATGAACTCAGGTGTGTCTCTGTGTTGACATGAACTCAGGTGTGTCTCTGTGTTGACATGAACTCAGGTGTGTCTCCTTGTTGACATGAACTCAGGTGTGTCTCCTTGTTGACATGAACTCAGGTGTGTCTCCTTGTTGACATGAACTCAGGTGTGTCTCCTTGTTGACATGAACTCAGGTTTGTCTCCTTGTTGACATGAACTCAGGTGTGTCTCCTTGTTGACATAAACTCAGGTGTGTCTCTGTGTTGACATGAACTCAGGTGTGTCTCTGTGTTGACATGAACTCAGGTGTGTCTCTGTGTTGACATGAATTCAGGTTTGTCTCTGTGTTGACATGAACTCAGGTGTGTCTCTGTGTTGACATGAACTCAGGTGTGTCTCCTTGTTGACATGAACTCAGGTGTGTCTCCTTGTTGACATGAACTCAGGTTTGTCTCTGTGTTGACATGAACTCAGGTGTGTCTCTGTGTTGACATGAACTCAGGTTTGTCTCTGTGTTGACATGAACTCAGGTGTGTCTCCTTGTTGACATGAACTCAGGTTTGTCTCCTTGTTGACATGAACTCAGGTTTGTCTCCTTGTTGACATGAACTCAGGTGTGTCTCTGTGTTGACATGAACTCAGGTGTGTCTCCTTGTTGACATGAACTCAGGTGTCTCCTTGTTGACATGAACTCAGGTTTGTCTCTGTGTTGACATGAACTCAGGTGTCTCCTTGTTGATATGAACTCAGGTGTGTCTCCTTGTTGACATGAACTCAGGTGTGTCTCCTTGTTGACATGAACTCAGGTGTGTCTCTGTGTTGACATGAACTCAGGTGTGTCTCTGTTGACATGAACTCAGGTGTGTCTCCTTGTTGACATGAACTCAGGTGTCTCCTTGTTGACATGAACTCAGGTTTGTCTCTGTGTTGACATGAACTCAGGTGTCTCCTTGTTGATATGAACTCAGGTGTGTCTCCTTGTTGACATGAACTCAGGTGTGTCTCCTTGTTGACATGAACTCAGGTGTGTCTCTGTGTTGACATGAACTCAGGTGTGTCTCTGTTGACATGAACTCAGGTGTGTCTCCTTGTTGACATGAACTCAGGTGTGTCTCTGTGTTGACATGAACTCAGGTGTGTCTCTGTTGACATGAACTCAGGTGTGTCTCCTTGTTGACATGAACTCAGGTGTCTCCTTGTTGACATGAACTCAGGTTTGTCTCTGTGTTGACATGAACTCAGGTGTCTCCTTGTTGATATGAACTCAGGTGTGTCTCCTTGTTGACATGAACTCAGGTGTGTCTCCTTGTTGACATGAACTCAGGTGTGTCTCTGTGTTGACATGAACTCAGGTGTGTCTCTGTTGACATGAACTCAGGTGTGTCTCCTTGTTGACATGAACTCAGGTGTGTCTCCTTGTTGACATGAACTCAGGTGTGTCTCTGTGTTGACATGAACTCAGGTGTGTCTCTGTTGACATGAACTCAGGTGTGTCTCCTTGTTGACATGAACTCAGGTGTGTCTCCTTGTTGACATGAACTCAGGTGTGTCTCCGTGTTGACATGAACTCAGGTGTGTCTCCGTGTTGACATGAACTCAGGTGTGTCTCTGTGTTGACATGAACTCAGGTGTGTCTCTGTGTTGACATGAACTCAGGTGTGTCTCCTTGTTGACATGAACTCAGGTGTGTCTCTGTGTTGACATGAACTCAGGTGTGTCTCTGTGTTGACATGAACTCAGGTGTGTCTCTGTGTTGACATGAACTCAGGTGTGTCTCTGTGTTGACATGAACTCAGGTGTGTCTCCTTGTTGACATGAACTCAGGTGTGTCTCCTTGTTGACATGAACTCAGGTGTGTCTCCTTGTTGACATGAACTCAGGTGTGTCTCCTTGTTGACATGAACTCAGGTTTGTCTCTGTGTTGACATGAACTCAGGTGTGTCTCTGTGTTGACATGAACTCAGGTTTGTCTCTGTGTTGACATGAACTCAGGTGTGTCTCTGTGTTGACATGAACTCAGGTGTGTCTCCTTGTTGACATGAACTCAGGTGTGTCTCCTTGTTGACATGAACTCAGGTGTGTCTCCTTGTTGACATGAACTCAGGTGTGTCTCCTTGTTGACATGAACTCAGGTGTGTCTCCTTGTTGACATGAACTCAGGTGTGTCTCTGTGTTGACATGAACTCAGGTGTGTCTCTGTGTTCAGGTGTCCCTGCAGGTTTCTTGCCTCTTCACGGAGGATTCAGAGATCACTTTGTATTAACTCCAGAAGCCAAATACTGCTGCGAGACCTGCAGCCTGGTCCTGTGTCAGCCCCGCCAGACGGAGTGTGGACACCGCTTCTGTCAGAGCTGCATCAACGACATCCTCAAGTGAGTGAGTGAGAGAGTGAGAGAGTGAGAGTGAGAGGTTCACCCTATCTTAATGTCCTCTCTCCTCCTGTAGTCATCCCAACCCGGTATGTCCAGCCGACATGGAACCTCTGTTCAAAGACAAGGTGGGCAGAAAATGACTTCACAACAGAGATCATGAATCATCATCATTTATGACTTGATTATTGACCAGTTACTGAAGCTCTTATGTTTCTGTTTCAGATCTTTAATGACGTTTGCTGCCATCGTGAGATCATGGCCCTGAAGGTCTACTGTCGCAGTGAAGCTAACGGCTGTCAGGAGCAGATGAGTCTGCAGCAGATACCTGTGAGAACAACAATCTATTCATTCTATGTGTACCTCAAACATCGTTCAGTTTAACCACGAGGAACAATAAAGGACCCCAGGTGTCCACGTGAAGACAACTCAGTCTTTCTGTCCGTCTCTCACCTGTCTGTCTGCAGGACCACCTGAATGTGTGTCCGTTCTTCGAGGTTCCTTGTCCGCTGGGTAAATGTAAAGAGCGAATGATGAGGAAAGAGATTCCTGACCACCTGAGCTGGAAATGTAAACACAGAGAGAGCAGCTGCGACTTCTGCATGACCAAGATGCCTCTGACCGACCTACAGGTATCTCATGCCATCACTGCTGACCAGTCTGCAGGTGGACCAGCTTTAGAGGTCTGGGGACTAGCTCCAGAGGTCTGGGGACCAGCTCCAGAGGTCTGGGGATTTAGCTCCAGAGGTCTGGGAACTAACTCCAGAGGTCTGGGGATTTAGCTTCAGAGGTCTGGGGATTTAGCTTCAGAGGTCTGGGGATTTAACTTCAGAGGTCTGGGGATTTAGCTTCAGAGGTCTGGGGATTTAACTTCAGAGGTCTGGGGATTTAACTTCAGAGGTCTGGGGATTTAGCTTCAGATGTCTGGGGATTTAGCTCCAGAGGTCTGGGGATTTAGCTCCAGAGGTCTGGGGACTAGCTTCAGAGGTCTGGGGACTAGCTTCAGAGGTCTGGGGACTAGCTTCAGAGGTCTGGGGACTAGCTTCAGGGACTAGCGTCAGAGGTCTGGGGACTAGCTCCAGAGGTCTGGGGACTAGCTCCAGAGGTCTGGGGACTAGCTTCAGGGGTCTGGGGACTAGCTGCTTAGGTCTGGGACTAATGGCCGGACACGGAGTAGCACTGCTCGTCAATCTCACAATTTGCCTTGGCAGCCAATCAAATCAAGCAAGAGGCGGGCTTCACTACTTTACCATTGACTTCCTGTTTTGATGCAGGGAGATGTGGTTAGCTAGCTGTTGGAAGAGAGAGAACATTTTCTGTCGATCACATTTGATCACCCGGTCCACAGGTGTCTTCTTCCACGGATCAGCCCCTAAGTGGGTAAAGGCAAAGAATAGAATAGCTAGAGCAGTCTGGTAAGTTCACATATGCCATATAACAATATTATTATAGTATGGATTTATTGTCCAGCCCTAGACAGCACCCTCATTCTTAGCCAAATCATGACGCTGGGTGCTCCTGTGGTTCTGCTGTCACTTTGTTTCTTCTGACAAGTGATTGTGATGTCCAGTCTCAAGCTTTAGTTCTGATGATTCACATAGTTCGGTTTCTGTCTGTTTTCAGAAACACAAAGAGACCGTGTGTCCAGCGTTCCCAGTGTCGTGTCCAAACCACTGCTCCTTTTCCTCCCTTCCCCGGAGTGAGGTAGTGATCCAGTTGGTCTTTTGCCGTCCAGTCAGACTGGTTTGGTGGGTTCACCTGTGTGACCCCACAGCAGCAGCTAGTAGTGATGACACTGACGGATTGCTTTTGTATTTCAGCTGTCGAGCCACCAACACGACTGTCCCAAAGCTCAGGTGAGCTGTCAGTTCCACCGCTACGGCTGCACCTTCAAGGTACCTGCTCATCCTCTTCCTCTCCCTCCTCTTCCTCTGTTTCTTCTTCTCAGTGCCGATGTTAACGTGTTGACTGTATGTACTCTGCGTCTTTGTATTTCAGGGTTTGAACCAGGACATGAGGCAACATGAGTCCACCTTGGCAGCTGAACACCTGAGAATGATGGCCAACAGAAACTCCACATTAGAGAACAAGGTAACCATAGCAACCAGACTGAGGCGACATGGCAGAGGGTTCGGTGTGTGTGACTGATCTTTGTGTACATTTCCAGGTGGAGGATATAAAAGGTGAGCTGTTGGAGAGGTATAAGGTGCTTCCTGCTCTCAGCAGTCGACTGTCTGAACTGGAGAACCAGAGCGACGAGCTCAGAGAGAAGAACCGACAGATGGAGCAGAAACTAGCCACCATGCAGGTAATGCTTTGACCTAATTCTACTAAGGCAAGGAAATATATTTATATAACACATTTCATATACTGTGAAAGATCAAAGTGGGTTAAAAATCCCACAAAATAAGCACATTGCAGAAATTAGTAACCCACACGATTAAGGCCTTAAAAAGGGGTCAATAAGTATTCAAATGGAACACTGGTGGTTGCATTAGGAAAAAGTTGTAGCTGTCTGAATGCTTTGTTTGTAGACCTAAAAGACTGTGACTGTAGTGTAACCTGAACGCACAGATCAAACCTTTAAGATCCATCCATTATCCAAACCGCTTATCCTGTTCAGGGTCGCGGGGGCCATTGGGCTGAACAGGTCGCCAGACTATCGCAGGGCTGACACACAGAAACAGACAACCATCCACACCTACAGTCAAGTTAGAGTCATCAGTTAACCTCAGCTGCATGTCTTTGGACGGTGGGAGGAAGCAGAACATGCAAACTTCACACCATCGTGCAGCACCCTTTTGAGATCACGTTTGATTAATATTTACATCTCAGTCCAAGCTAAAACCCAACTCTGTCTGACCTAGTTTTTACAGATAGAGTGAAAGTGTGCAATGACACAGCGCTGTATACATTACTGTATGTCGTACATCATAGACAGTCTCACCCTCAGCCTTGTCTGGCAGAAGCAGCTGTAAGTAAAGGTATATATGCTTTCAATGTGGGTGCAAAGCACTTTGAAGGATTGAAACGGTGACACAACTGGAACTAAAGACTGTAGGTGAAGCCTCAGCACCAATCCCTCCTCTGAACCTGGACAGACAATCATTTCTCTCTTCCTGTAGAAACTAATGAGCTCTCACTCAGAGAAGCTGCTGGAGGTGGAGCTGGAGCTTCGTTCCCTCCGTGTGCTCAGAGATGAGGTTGAGAACCTGAGGGGAACGCTGGAGAACGTCCGGACGAGACTGAACACTCTAGAACAAGGGGGACGCAGTGGGACTGGATCCACAACACACACTCTGGGTCAGAACGCACACTGGGGATGGGATTTGGGACCATTTGCAAAGGTCTGGGGACTTGCTCCAGAAGTCCGGTGACTAGTTGCAGAGGTTTGAGAACTAGTTTCAGAGATCTAAGGTCCAGGGACTAGTTGCAGAAGTCTGGTCACTAGTGGCGGAGGTCTGGGGACTATTGGCAGAGGTCTGGGGACTATTGGCAGAGGTCTGGGGACTATTGGCAGAGGTCTGGGGACTATTGGCAGAGGTCTGGGGACTATTGGCAGAGGTCTGGGGACTATTGGCAGAGGTCTGGGGACTATTGGCAGAGGTCTGGGGACTATTGGCAGAGGTCTGGGGACTATTGGCAGAGGTCTGGGGACTATTGGCAGATGTCTGGGGACTATTGGCAGATGTCTGGGGACTATTGGCAGATGTCTGGGGACTATTGGCAGATGTCTGGGGACTATTGGCAGATGTCTGGGGACTATTGGCAGATGTCTGGGGACTATTGGCAGATGTCTGGGGACTATTGGCAGATGTCTGGGGACTATTGGCAGAGGTCTGGGGACTATTGGCAGAGGTCTGGGGACTATTGGCAGAGGTCTGGGGACTAGTGGCAGAGGTCTGGGGACTAGTGGCAGAGGTCTGGGACTGAAACAGTTAATCAATAACTCTAATAATGAATATTCACATCTTCTCAGCATCCCTGGAGAATCAGCTGAAGCGACATGATGAGATGCTGAGTGTCCATGAGATCCGATTAGCCGACATGGACCTGCGTTTCCAGGTGCTAGAGACGGCGAGTTATAATGGGACCCTGATCTGGAAGATCCGCGACTACAAGAGAAGGAAACAGGAAGCGGTGGGGGCGAAAACACTGTCGCTGTACTCACAGCCATTTTACACCGGATACTTTGGGTACAAGATGTGCGCCCGTGTCTACCTGAACGGAGACGGCATGGGCAAGGGGACGCACCTGTCTCTGTTCTTCGTGGTGATGAGAGGCGAGTACGATGCCCTGCTGCCCTGGCCCTTCAAACAGAAGGTACTGACTAGTTACTGCCCGGTTTACTGAAGGATTATGAGACACTTTAACAAGGTGTTGTATAAGTGAAGCAATCTATATTTCGAAATCTTCTGGATTCAAACAAGTTAAACTCTGTTGTTCTGAGGCGAAAACAATGCTGACGGACCCATTTGTCTCTCGGTTTGTCTGTCTCTTTGTCCATCATCTGTTAGGTGACTTTGATGCTGATGGACCAGGGTCCATCGAGGAAACACTTGGGGGATGCCTTTAAGCCTGATCCAAATAGCAGCAGCTTCAGACGTCCTGCAGCAGAGATGAACATTGCTTCTGGCTGTCCTCTGTTTGTTTCTCAGAGCGTGTTGGAGACTGGCAGCTACATCAAAGACGACACCATCTTCATCAAGGTGATGATACACAACTCTGGGTCTGGGGACTAGTTGCAGAGGTCTGGGGGTCTTGGGGCTAGTTGCAGAGGCCTGGGGACTAGCTGCAGAGGTCTGGGGACTAGCTGCAGAGGTCTGGGGGTCTGGGGACTAGCTGCAGAGATCTGGGGGTCTGGGGACTAGCTGCAGAGGTCTGGGGGTCTGGGGACTAGCTGCAGAGATCTGGGGGTCTGGGGACTAGCTGCAGAGGTCCGGGGGTCTGGGGACTAGCTGCAGAGGTCTGGGGGTCTGGGGACTAGCTGCAGAGGTCTGGGGACTAGCTGCAGGGGTCTGGGGACTAGCTGCAGAGGTCTGGTGGTCTGGGGACTAGCTGCAGAGGTCTGGGGTCTGGGGACTAGCTGCAGAGGTCTGGGGACTAGCTGCAGAGGTCTGGGGACTAGCTGCAGAGGTCTGGGGACTAGCTGCAGAGGTCTGGGGACTAGCTGCAGAGGTCTGGGGTCTGGGGACTAGCTGCAGAGGTCTGGGGACTAGCTGCAGAGGTCTGGGGACTAGCAGCAGAGGTCTGGGGTCTGGGGACTAAGCCTTTCTTATGGGACTTGTTGTGGAGGTGTTTGGTTTTCATATCTGTGTTGATTGGTTGCAGGTTACCGTCGATACCTCTGACCTTCCTGACCCGTGATATTACGAACTCTCTGACCGCGCTGGTCTGAGAGCTGCTCACCTGTCCACGCCCAGTAGAGCAAAGCATGATGGGAAGGATCAGTGACAATGAAGTAGGCGTGTCTATCTGAGAGCGACGACGACGATGACGGAAGAGAAGAAGACACAGACAGGAAGCAGCCAATCAGAGTGAACTTTACAAAGACGTGTGTGTGTGTCTGTGTGTGTGTGTGTGTGTGTGTGTGTGTGTGTGTGTGTGTGTGTGTGTGTGTGTGTGTGTGTGTGTGAGTGTGAGAGAGAGAGAGAGATGCCATGACATTACCATGGTGTTATCACTCAGAGCCAACATGGCCGCCACAGCGAGAACATTGTTGCTGCTCATTATTGATGCCGTGCATCAAGTTTTACTTCCTGTTTATTACCTGTTTACCAAGGCATGCTGGGAAATCCACTGCAGCCACAGAGTAGCTCAGCAGACCAGTACAGACCAGCAGGATCCAGTACAAAAACCTTTACATTCAAATGTACCCAGTGCAAACATTTACATAACCAGTAAGACCAGGAGAGTCCCACAAAAGACAGAGAAAGACCAGTGTAGACCCAGTACAAACCAGTGGAGACCTGGAGACCCAGTACAAACCTGGAGACCCAGTACAAACCAGTGGAGACCTGGAGACCCAGTACAAACCTGGAGACCCAGTACAAACCAGTGGAGACCCAGTACAAACCAGTGGAGACCTGGAGACCCAGTACAAACCTGGAGACCCAGTACAAACCAGTGGAGACCTGGAGACCTGGAGACCCAGTACAAACCTGGAGACCCAGTACAAACCAGTGGAGACCTGGAGACCCAGTACAAACCAGTGGAGACCCAGTACAAACCAGTGGAGACCCAGTACAAACCAGTGGAGACCTGGAGACCCAGTACAAACCTGGAGACCCAGTACAAACCAGTGGAGACCTGGAGACCCAGTACAAACCAGTGGAGACCTGGAGACCCAGTACAAACCAGTGGAGACCTGGAGACCCAGTACAAACCAGTGGAGACCTGTAAGTGTGAGGAGGACCTAAATTAACCCAAAGTATGGAAATTATTTTAAACAAGAGACGTGTTCCAAAAGTGTCCGCAGAACAATTCATTGTTCCCAGTACAAGTTCCCCGTTTAAGTTCCCCGTATACGTTCCCCATTTAAGTTCACCGTATACGTTCCCCATTTAAGTTCACAGTAAACATATATGGGGAACTTATACGTTCCCCGTATGTCTGTTGGCTTCCTCTGAGGTTCCTCTGTGGGTTCCTCTGAGGTCCCTCTGTGGGTTCCTCTAAGGTTCCTCTGTGGGTTCCTCTAAGGTTCCTCTGAGGTCCCTCTGTGGGTTCCTCTGTGGGTTCCTCTGTGGGTTCCTCTGAGGTCCCTCTGTGGGTTCCTCTAAGGTTTCTCTGTGGGTTCCTCTGAGGTCCCTCTGTGGGTTCCTCTGTGGGTTCCTCTGTGGGTTCCTCTAAGGTTCCTGTGGGTTCCTCTGAGGTCCCTCTGTGGGTCCCTCTGAGGGTCCCTCTGAGGGTTCCTCTGTGGGTTCCTCTGAGGTCCCTCTGTGGGTCCCTCTGAGGTCCCTCTGTGGGTCCCTCTGAGGTCCCTCTGTGGGTTCCTCTGTGGGTTCCTCTGAGGTCCCTCTGTGGGTCCCTCTGTGGGTTCCTCTGAGGGTTCCTCTGAGGTCCCTCTGTGGGTTCCTCTGTGGGTTCCTCTAAGGTTCCTCTGTGGGTTCCTCTGAGTTTTCAGTGTCAGAACTTGTCGACTCATCTGATTCATTTGCACAGTTTGAATGTTTAAGTGTCAAAATAAAATATAAAGAAAACAGAATCTGTTTTATTTTAGATTCAGATGAACTTCTGATGGATTTATTTATTTGTGATAAATGATAAATGTTATGAGGTGATTTGACTGTTTGTAATCTTTGGCAGGAATAAAATGAAGGTGTTTAATAAATGATCTCCACAACCATAGAAGAAACAACAAAGCCTTTTATTGACAATGAAAGCCTTAAAGTATGAAGTGATGTCATGTCTTCACACACCAGAGAACTGATTCTATTAAATAAAGTTTATTGAACTGATTCATTCTTTGTTGCCATAAAATGTCTGAATCAGTAAATAAATACATTGTTTTCTATTGAAGGAACATTAGAGTATTTTCTACTTTAATAAAGCAGGACAACGGGGCAGGTAGAGGGCAACGGGTAGAGGGCAACGGGTAGAGGACAACGGGGCAGGTAGAGGGCAACGGGGCAGGTAGAGGACAACGGGTAGAGGGCAACGGGGCGGGTAGAGGACAACGGGGCAGGTAGAGGGCAACGGGGCAGGTAGAGGGCAACGGGTAGAGGGCAACGGGTAGAGGGCAACGGGTAGAGGGCAACGGGTAGAGGGCAACGGGTAGAGGGCAACGGGTAGAGGACAACGGGGCAGGTAGAGGACAACGGGTAGAGGACAACGGGGCAGGTAGAGGACAACGGGTAGTGGACAACGGGTAGAGGACAACGGGGCAGGTAGAGGACAACGGGTAGTGGACAACGGGGCAGGTAGAGGACAACGGGTAGAGGACAACGGGGCAGGTAGAGGACAACGGGTAGAGGACAACGGGTAGAGGACAACGGGTAGAGGGCAACGGGTAGAGGACAACGGGGCAGGTAGAGGACAACGGGTAGAGGACAACGGGGCAGGTAGAGGACAACGGGTCGAGGACAACGGGTAGAGGACAACGGGGCAGGTAGAGGACAACGGGGCAGGTAGAGGACAACGGGTAGAGGACAACGGGGCAGGTAGAGGACAACGGGTAGGGGACAACGGGTAGAGGACAACGGGGCAGGTAGAGGACAACGGGGCAGGTAGAGGACAACGGGTAGAGGACAACGGGTAGAGGACACTTTACTGACAGGAGAAAGGGATCAGATCCTTTTTAATTAAGGACTGAAAGAACAGCTTCAACAAGACTGAATACAAAATCAAACCGGAGTGTGGCAGTAATGAGACAGTGTGGAGGCCAACTGCCTAAAACGAAGAAGAAGAAGTTTTGACCAAACGAGTAAATAATAAATATATTATTTTTAAGACGTCTCATCTCGTGAGGAAAGAACCTGAAAACGTTGAAATCAGGGAGTGAAAAGTATGAAATAAATACCCACAATTGTGCACAATATTTTTGGGCGTTGTCATGGAAACGTGATATGTTGCAGCAAAGTGCTGTCCCGTTCCTATCTACACCATTTAGAGGCCTAAAGCCTCTCACACTCAACCACTTACCAGGAGACCTCGGAGTCCCTGAGGGGACACTGGGACTGGACCGAAGAAGAAGAAGAGGAAGAAACCGGAAGTAGGAGAAGAAGGAGAAGAAACCGGAAGTAGGAGAAGAAGGAGAAGAAACCGGAAGTAGGAGAAGTAGGAGAAGAAGAAGAAGAAGAAGAAGAAGAAGAAACAGGAAGTAGGAGAAGAGGAGGAGCTGCTGCTGCGGTGTTTGTTTTTGTCTCGTTGGATCTGAAGTTCTTCAAACTTTTAGGAACCTTCTATAAACCGAGAGGAAGAGAACCGGCGCTGTTCGGCGGAACGAGGTGAGTTTACCGGCGGGTTCGGGTCTGTAGAACCGGACCGGTACTGTAACTCCGTGTGTGTGGGTGTGCTTGTGCAAGCGCGCGTGCGCGCGTGCACACATTCAATACATATGACATAATGATTCATATAATGAGAGTAGTAGCATGATGAAGTTACAACACATTCAATGTATATGACATAATGATTCATATAATGAGAGTAGTAGCATGATGAAGTTACAACACATTCAATGCATATGACATAATGATTCATATAATGAGAGTAGTACCATGATGAAGTTACAACACATTCAATGCATATGACATAATGATTCATATAATGAGAGTAGTAGCATGATGAAGTTACAACACATTCAATGCATATGACACAATGATTCATATGAGAGTAGTAGCATGATGAAGTTACAACACATTCAATGCGTATGACATAATGATTCATATAATGAGAGTAGTAGCATGATGAAGTTACAACACATTCAATGCGTATGACATAATGATTCATATAATGAGAGTAGTACCATGATGAAGTTACAACACATTCAATGCATATGACATAATGATTCATATAATGAGAGTAGTAGCATGATGAAGTTACAACACATTCAATGCATATGACACAATGATTCATATGAGAGTAGTAGCATGATGAAGTTACAACACATTCAATGCGTATGACATAATGATTCATATGAGAGTAGTAGCATGATGAAGTTACAACACATTCAATGCATATGACATAATGATTCATATAATGAGAGTAGTAGCATGATGAAATTACAATTACCAATAATAACGGCAACAGTGGATATTGTAGAATAATAATGATAATAGAAACAGTAATGGTATTGGTATTGGTAATACTAATAGCAATGCAACTAATAATAATAATGATAATAGCAGTAAGTGTCGGGCAGGACCAGGGTCCAGATAAAACCAGGACCAGGGTCCAGATAAAACCAGGGTCCATGTAAACCTGTTAGGAGACTTTGGGGAAGAAGTAGAGTTATTAATGTGCATTAATAGGACATGAATTCATACAGAAGGAGAGAGAGAGAAGAGGAGAGACGAGCTCAGTGTATCCTAAGATGTCCCCCAGCAGTCTAGACCTATAGCAGCATATCTAGGGGCTGGACCAGGACCAACCTGAACCAGCACTAACTATAAACCTGAACCAGCCCTAACTATAACCCTGAACCAGTCCTAACTATAGACCTGAACCAGTCCTAACTATAACCCTGAACCAGTCCTAACTATAGACCTGAACCAGTCCTAACTATAACCCTGAACCAGTCCTAACTATAACCCTGAACCAGTCCTAACTATAGACCTGAACCAGTCCTAACTATAGACCTGAACCAGTCCTAACTATAGACCTGAACCAGCCCTAACTATAGACCTGAACCAGTCCTAACTATAGACCTGAGGGCAATATGGTACTATGAGCTCTCTAGTGGAGTAATATGGTACTATAAATTCCTTAAGACATGATGGCTCACAAATTAAGGTTTTGTAGGTGAGGAGAAGGATTTTAAATCTATTTCTTGATTTTACAGGGAGCCAGTGCAGAGAAGCTAACACAGAGAAGCTAACACAGAGAAGCTAACACAGAGAATTTACTACAGAGAAACTAATACAGGAGTAATATGATCTCTTCTCTTAGTTCTTGTTAGAACACGAGCTGCAGCATTCTGGATCAACTGGAGAGATTTAAGAGACTTATTAGAGCAGCCTGATAATAAGGAGTTACAGTAGTCCAGTCTAGAAGTAACAAATGCGTGAACTAATTTTTCTGCATCTCTTTGAGACAGGATGAGTCTGATTATTTAAATGTTACGGAGGTGGAAGAAGGCGTCCTTGAGATTTGTTTTACGTGAGAGTTAAAGGACAAGTCCTGATCAAAGACAACTCCGAGATTCTTTATGGTGGTGCTGGATGCCAGGGCAATGCTACCAAGAGAAACCACATCATTAGATAGTTGGTGTCGTCGGTCTTGATCGATAGATATAATTGAGTATCATCTGCATAACAATGAAAGTTTATGGAGTGTGTTCTGATAATATTGCCCAAAGTAAGCATATACAAGGTGAATAGAATTGGTCCAAACACAGAACCTTGTGGAACTCTGTGACTAACGTTGGTCATTACGACCTTAAGTCTTTGAGTCCTCACCTCATTACGACCTTAAGTCTTTGAGTCCTCACGCCCTCAGAACCTTGAGCATTTGAGTCCTCACGCCCTCAGAACCTTGAGCATTTGAGTCCTCACGCCCTCAGAACCTTGAGCATTTGAGTCCTCACGCCCTCAGAACCTTGAGCATTTGAGTCCTCACGCCCTCAGAACCTTGAGCATTTGAGTCCTCACGCCCTCAGAACCTTGAGCATTTGAGTCCTCACGCCCTCGTGACCTTCAGCATTTCAGTCCTCGTGACCTTGAGCCTTTGAGTCCTGGCTTCATCTCGTCCTCAGTGGACAGACTGAGACATATTTTATTATGACCTACCCTCCTGCTCTGTGATTGGTCGACTGGAAGATCATTGGATGTTTGAGGTCAGTAACATTTTGTTTGTTTGTTTTCTCAGATCAAATGTTTCTCCTGAGACAACCTGCCGCTCTGCAACCTCGTATCTCCAGACTGTTTTCTACTTTACCCACTCTGACTCTATTTACTAAGGTAATAACACTTTGTATCAGAAATCTGCTAATTGTAACAATTTATTACTTTTATGGTCGGTCTTAGAAATACATTCAATATTCTGCTTTTATTTTGAATTCAGAAGGAAGTAGCCTGTCAGGAGCTGCAGTCAGTTTATTTCTCTTTTCCATGTAGAAAAACCTGCCTCAGTCAGTAAAATGTTAAGCTAGAATGTTTTCACTAATTCTATTTGAATTAATATTCATTAATAGTTTTCTTAAGTATTAATAGAAAGTGCTGTTCATGTTCCAGATGTTTTCAGGGTGTTAACGACTGTCCTCTCTGTAGGACCCGTGTCCTCTGTGTGATGAAGCTAAAGAAGAGCTGGAACCTTTCAAACACAGAGTGAGACTCATCACATCTTCAAACATTGAAACTTTTAAAGCATTTAAAGTTTCTTTTTAAAGAATTCTGTTCATTTCACTGTTTTCATGTCTCCAAACTCCTCCCACTGTTTTCATGTCTCCAAACTCCTCCCACTGTTTTCATGTCTCCAAACTCCTCCCACTGTTTTCATGTCTCCAAACTCCTCCCACTGTTTTCATGTCTCCAAACTCCTCCCACTTCCTCAAAAGAAAATGAACACAAATTTGTAAACGTTTTTAGAGTTCAGGGAGAACTTTGAGTTTCTGTTGAAGGAAACAGAGACGTTGTGACCTGTCTGTCTGACTGACCTGTCTGACCGACCTGTCTCTCTGACCTGTCTGTCTGACCTGTCTGTCTGACTGACCTGTCTGACCGACCTGTCTCTCTGACCTGTCTGTCTGACCTGTCTCTCTGACCTGTCTGTCTGACCTGTCTGTCTGACCTGTCTGTCTGACTGACCTGTCTGACCGACCTGTCTCTCTGACCTGTCTGTCTGACCTGTCTGTCTGACTGACCTGTCTGACCGACCTGTCTCTCTGACCTGTCTGTCTGACCTGTCTGTCTGACTGACCTGTCTGACCGACCTGTCTGTCTGACCTGTCTGTCTGACCTGTCTGTCTGACCTGTCTGTCTGACTGACCTGTCTGACCGACCTGTCTGACCGACCTGTCTGACCGACCTGTCTGTCTGACCTGTCTGTCTGACCTGTCTGTCTGACCTGTCTGACCGACCTGTCTGACCGACCTGTCTGTCTGACCTGTCTGACCGACCTGTCTGTCTGACCTGTCTGTCTGACCTGTCTGACCGACCTGTCTGTCTGACCTGTCTGTCTGACCTGTCTGACCGACCTGTCTGTCTGACCTGTCTGACTGACCTGTCTGACCGACCTGTCTCTCTCTCTGGACAGTTTGTCTTACAGCAGGTGGACATCAGTCTCCCAGAGAACAGAGAGTGGTTGGACAGGTACAGGTGGGACATACCTGTCTTCCACCTGAATGGACAGTTTGTGATGAAACATGGAGTGGACGTCGTCCTGCTGGACAAACTGCTGCAGGACACCAAGACGCAGAAGACATGACGACAGTTTATGATCCCACTGATGAAAATGATCGATAATGATTAAACAAAACTCATCAATAGATGTTTTGTTTCTGCGTCTTCTTCTGGGCTCATGACAGAAAACCATTAATTCAATTAAATTCAATTTATTTTGTATAATCACAAATTCTCCTCAGACGGCTTTACAATCTGTACAAATACAACATCCTCTGACCTTTGACCCTCACATCCTCTCCCAGGATGGACAGAAGTACAATAGATGTCATGTGTACAGAATTAACAACATAACAGTTACAACACATTCAATACATATGACATAATGATTCATATAATGAGAGTAGTACCATGATGAAGTTACAACACATTCAATGCATATGACATAATGATTCATACAATGAGAGTAGTAGCATGATGAAGTTACAACACATTCAATGCATATGACATAATGATTCATATAATGAGAGTAGTAGCATGATGAAGTTACAACACATTCAATGCATATGACATAATGATTCATATAATGAGAGTAGTAGCATGATGAAGTTACAACACATTCAATGCATATGAGATGATTCATATAATGAGAGCAGTAGCATGATGAAATTACAATTACCAATAATGTTCGTGGAGGTTTCATGGTTTACAAACTGAGATCCATCTGATATATAAACAGACCATAAAGCAGGGTATGCTTTAGGGCGGGGCTACAAGGTGATTGACAGGTCTCTACCAGAGACATATATGGTGTCTCTAAGTCCTTCCTCCTCAGTCCATATATGGTCACTTCTGTTTATTGGTTGCAAAAGAACAACATGTCGACGTCTTCTTACAGTCTATGACTCACGGGATGAAAACAGATTTGACCCAAATTTAATGATTGTCTTTGAGTCCTCACGTCATTGAGTCTTTGAGTCCTCACCTCATTACGACCTTAAGTCTTTGAGTCCTCACCTCATTACGACCTTAAGTCTTTGAGTCCTCACCTCATTACGACCTTAAGTCTTTGAGTCCTCACCTCATTACGACCTTAAGTCTTTGAGTCCTCACGTCATTACGACCTTAAGTCTTTGAGTCCTCACCTCATTACGACCTTAAGTCTTTGAGTCCTCGTCATTACGACCTTAAGTCTTTGAGTCCTCACTCATTACGACCTTAGTCTTTGAGTCCTCACCTCATTACGACCTTAAGTCTTTGAGTCCTCACGTCATTACGACCTTAAGTCTTTGAGTCCTCACCTCATTACGACCTTGAGTCCTCACCTCATTACGACCTTAAGTCTTTGAGTCCTCACCTCATTACGACCTTGAGTCCTCACCTCATTACGACCTTAAGTCTTTGAGTCCTCACGTCATTACGACCTTAAGTCTTTGAGTCCTCACCTCATTACGACCTTAAGTCTTTGAGTCCTCACCTCATTACGACCTTAAGTCTTTGAGTCCTCACCTCATTACGACCTTAAGTCTTTGAGTCCTCACCTCATTACGACCTTGAGTCCTCACCTCATTACGACCTTAAGTCTTTGAGTCCTCACCTCATTACGACCTTAAGTCTTTGAGTCCTCACCTCATTACGACCTTAAGTCTTTGAGTCCTCACGTCATTACGACCTTAAGTCTTTGAGTCCTCACCTCATTACGACCTTAAGTCTTTGAGTCCTCACCTCATTACGACCTTAAGTCTTTGAGTCCTCACCTCATTACGACCTTGAGTCCTTGAGTAGCATGATGAAATTACAATTACCAATAATAACGGCAACAGTGGATATTGTAGAATAATAATGATAATAGAAACAGTAATGGTATTGGTATTGGTAATACTAATAGCAATGCAACTAATAATAATAATGATAATAGCAGTAAGTGTCGGGCAGGACCAGGGTCCAGATAAAACCAGGACCAGGGTCCATGTAAACCTGTTAAGAGACTTTGGGGAAGAAGTAGAGTTATTAATGTGCATTAATAGGACATGAATTCATACAGAAGGAGAGAGAGAAGAGGAGAGACGAGCTCAGTGTATCCTAAGATGTCCCCCAGCAGTCTAGACCTATAGCAGCATATCTAGGGGCTGGACCAGGACCAACCTGAACCAGTCCTAACTATAGACCTGAACCAGTCCTAACTATAGACCTGAACCAGCCCTAACTATAGACCTGAACCAGTCCTAACTATAGACCTGAACCAGTCCTAACTATAGACCTGAACCAGCCCTAACTATAGACCTGAACCAGCCCTAACTATAGACCTGAACCAGTCCTAACTATAGACCTGAACCAGCCCTAACTATAGACCTGAACCAGCCCTAACTATAGACCTGAACCAGCCCTAACTATAGACCTGAACCAGCCCTAACTATAGACCTGAACCAGTCCTAACTATAGACCTGAACCAGGCCTAACTATAGACCTGAACCAGCCTAACTATAGACCTGAACCAGCCCTAACTATAGACCTGAACCAGCCCTAACTATAGACCTGAACCAGCCCTAACTATAGACCTGAACCAGTCCTAACTATAGACCTGAACCAGCCCTAACTATAGACCTGAACCAGTCCTAACTATAGACCTGAACCAGCCCTAACTATAGACCTGAACCAGCCCTAACTATAGACCTGAACCAGCCCTAACTATAGACCTGAACCAGCCCTAACTATAGACCTGAACCAGCCCTAACTATAGACCTGAACCAGCCCTAACTATAGACCTGAACCAGCCCTAACTATAGACCTGAACCAGCCCTAACTATAGACCTGAACCAGCCCTAACTATAGACCTGAACCAGCCCTAACTATAGACCTGAACCAGCCCTAACTATAGACCTGAACCAGCCCTAACTATAGACCTGAACCAGCCCTAACTATAGACCTGAACCAGCCCTAACTATAGACCTGAACCAGCCCTAACTATAGACCTGAACCAGCCCTAACTATAGACCTGAACCAGCCCTAACTATAGACCTGAACCAGCCCTAACTATAGACCTGAACCAGCCCTAACTATAGACCTGAACCAGCCCTAACTATAGACCTGAACCAGCCCTAACTATAGACCTGAACCAGCCCTAACTATAGACCTGAACCAGCCCTAACTATAGACCTGAACCAGCCCTAACTATAGACCTGAACCAGCCCTAACTATAGACCTGAACCAGCCCTAACTATAGACCTGAACCAGCCCTAACTATAGACCTGAACCAGCCCTAACTATAGACCTGAACCAGCCCTAACTATAGACCTGAACCAGCCCTAACTATAGACCTGAACCAGCCTAACTATAGACCTGAACCAGCCCTAACTATAAACCTGAACCAGCCTAACTATAGACCTGAACCAGCCTTAACTATAGACCTGAACCAGTCCTAACTATAGACCTGAACCAGCCCTAACTATAGACCTGAACCAGTCCTAACTATAGACCTGAACCAGCCCTAACTATAAACCTGAACCAGCCCTAACTATAGACCTGAACCAGCCCTAACTATAGACCTGAACCAGCCC
>JACSYO010001502.1:2500-20000 GCA_016806645.1 Ophiodon elongatus
CGGGAGAAGAATTCTATTGGTCTTTATTAGTGTATAAAAAAAAGTCTAAAATGCAAACATTTCAAATTGCATCCAAATTCTGATTGAACAGTATCAGTTCTAATATAACTGTGTCTATGTTATATATCACAGGTTATATATTGTTAGGTTGTAATAAAATAATATGACTTATACTTGTAAATAAGGAATGTCTATGTATAAATTACGATACTTAAAAAGGATAATTAATAAGGAATAGTGAGCCTTATGGGAAGGAGTATGCGTGACATAGAAGAAAGCCACATTGAGTTTCTTACTTAGACTTAGTTCAGGTATGCATGGAATGAGATAGAGAGAGGGGGATGGATATACTGAAGTCTCCGAGATGAACACAAAGGGCAATAAAACAACTCCACTTGAGGGGGGTTGTTCAGCTCAACTTTACGAGAGGGTGGAGAGATGACTTCAAGTGCCATTAGGTCTGGGAGAGACTTGACTTATGAACCCTCAGCTGAGAATTGCTCACTCAGCTGAGAATTATGCACTGTATTACCAACTTTTATTAAATTGATTTTTATTATAACTTCCTGAATCCAGATATTCTCTTCCAAGTTCGCCCAAAGATTTTGAACATTAACAATATCTGCTGCATGAAAGAAAAAGCAATGAAGGGGACACATTACAGCAAAGTGATAATATTACACAGATTTGCACTCTTGCTTTATATTGTTGCTGACCGCAGTGCTTCGAAGCTTCGACCGTTGCCCTGACTCCCAAATAGCATATGAAATGAGGAATAGTGATTCCAAATTTCTTATTATACATCAACGTTGTTTATCATGAGTTATTCTCAGACGGATAGCGCTGTTTGCTGTGTGCAGACGGCCTCTGGTTTCAAAAAGAAGTCTGGTTGTATAGAAGTCTATGAGAAAATGACTACTTCTCTCTCTTGATTTATTCCCTCAGTAAACATTGTAAACATGAGTTTATGGTCTCAATCTCTAGTTTCAAGTCTTCTTCAATACAGCATGAAGTTAATTTAGTAAATTATGGTCCATTTAGAGTCAAATAGACCATAAAACAGAGTATGCTTCAGGGCGGGGCTTACTATGATTGACAGGTCGCTGACGCTACCAGAGCCGTAGACACCGTCTCTACGTCACTCCTCCACATTCCAAATGTGGTAACGTCTGTTCAGCGGTTGCAAAAAACAACAACATGGGGACGGTCGTGTGTGTGCGTGCGCGTTACCTGGCAGTGCCAGCCTGTTGTGTTTGTGCATCTCTTTGAAGACCTGATTGAGGTCCTCTGAGACCTTGATGTCCTGAAACATCCTGGCCAGCTTGTTCACATAATCTGCAGGCATCCCCACTTCCTACAACCACAACCACAACCACAACCACACACACACACACACACACACACACACGAAGAGAAAAAGAGGACAACAAAGCAAAAGAAAAATGTATTCACTGTGCACCCGTTTCTCAGTTCTAAATTCATGGTCATATTTTTGGTCTTATTTACCTATTCATTGACAAGATATTTCCACATCATAATATTGCTAATGTTAAGCTGTTTTTCTTTGGTGGTGGTCTGTGAGCATCCGTGATCATACAAGTGGGCGAAGCACAGCAAGGTGAACAGCTCTGTTTATGACGTGTTGGTGGTGTGCGGGTTTGCACAAACTGAGGTAAGAGCCTGCTGTCTCCTGCTCGTCATCCTCCCTGTAGTATTTTAAACTTTTCCACTGACCAAAATAGCACCAAATATACTTCCATATTTTGTTGTGCATTTTTATTAACGTATTGTACCACCAAGGTTCTGCTAACTTGCCAAATACATTTCCGCAATAAAACCTTCCTCTGGCCGTCGCCAGTGAAAACGTTTTCATGTGAAGCAGCAGCAGCAGGAACTGTTTGGTTTGCATTGATGGTAATAGCTCCAGTAAAAAGTAATAAGGCTGAAAGTGCAACTCATATTAAAAGTAAATTAAAAACCATAGAGATTCAGTTCCAAGTTTCCAGACTTCATATTCACCAGCACAGACACACATATACGATGAGCTAATACAATTTTTAGTGACAATTCTCTCCTCCGGCTCCGTCATTTATTTTTTTTATATTTTTACCTACAACTGCCGTAATACACTGTAAAAAACTGTACAAAAAAAACTTGTTAAATTAAAAAAATGGTTTGTAAAACAGTTGTGTTAACTTATTCCACAGCGATACGCAGGATTTTAGTACCGAGTCTCTGATATAACATCAGAGTTTCTGACAAAGAATTTAAAGAAAGGTATAACTCACTCTCAGCCACTCCACCATGTTCTCTTCAATCTCGCTGTCGGCCGAAATGTCCAGAATCAGGCGCCTGGTCAGGTGAGCTTTGTGGTAACGCATGAACACGTCTTTATTCTGGACGTACTTCAACACCAAGAGCTGCAAGGAGAGAAGATAAAATAGTGTGAGAATAGAGGAAAAAGGGAAGGCGAAAGGAGGACTGAAGTGGATCGGATAAAAGCGAGTTAGGACTGAGTAATGAGGACCCTGTTGAGGACAAGCCAGGCCAACAGGACAGAGACTTACCACTTCTTTGAGTTTGAGCTCGATTTCCTCCGAGGTGAGCTTCTTGCTCAGAGGAGTTTTCCTCAGCAGCATGTCACAGTAATTTGCCAGCAGCTCAGGACACTTTGACTCCGGCTGAGTCTTCATACCCACACTGTGTACACACACAAACACACACACACACACACACACACACACACACACACACACACACACACACACACACACACACACACACAATCGTGACCAGTGTTTAATCAAAGAGAAAAAGACATTCCTGCAAAGATGGTTTTGGACAACGACGCTGGGTCATTCCACATCTACAAGGACAGAACTGGTGTTCCCACTCACCCTTTCTGTTTCAAAGGCAGCTCCAGTTTGAAGATTGTGGCGTCATTGACAACAGCCTTGTACGCCTGCAGGGGAAGGAAAACAGAAAACGGGTACAAGTGAGGACAAAACAAGAAGGACCGCAACGTACCATTGCTTACATCTATTATTCAGTTGGTTATGCTTTAGATTAATCAATTAGTCATTTAGTCTATAAGAGGTCAGATGTGATATAACTGCAACAACCTATTGGCACGTAAACAAGAAAGACTACTTTGTCGTGCGGTCGCTTAGTGGCAACGTAAAGAAATAACTGTCCAATCAGAGCTGTGTAAGTGAATTGCGTGCCTTAGACTTAACACATACGCTTCGGGCTCGAGAGAGGAAAGGGAGAGGCTGCTTCTTTAATCCGTATGCGAGTATGGAGTCCATAGGTGTGAAATGGGGATCAAGCTGTAATGCTGCAGGCTTAGTTCTTTATGAATACACACATTTTGGAAACAAATGTTGGAATGACCTCAAATGCCTTGAGCACAGAGCAGATATAATCATATTTCTTAAAACAGACCTTATCTCTTGCTGTGAGGAAGCGAGGGTCGTCATGGAAGGCCTCCTTTACCAGCTTACTGAAGCGGTTAAACAAAGTCAGCAACTGCTCCACATACTTCTCAGAGTCCTGGACAAACACAAACACACGCATATTTCAAACTTCTGCACATGTTGTAAAAGCTGCCTTCAAATATTAACTTGTAGTCTTTTAGTCATCTGGTTCATTACACACTATTAATTCCTCACTCTGACTTCTGGATTTGATCAACTAAACTCTGCTGCCCTAGAACTCAATAACGATGATTTCCTGAACAAATCTACAGTTCACCACGAGTTTCTGTTCTGGGATAACAGTAATTTTGTTAATTATAAGATGGCTCCACTAGTTCAAATGTATAATCCAAAAGTTCTCCGAGTGATTGTTGTGATAATTAATCACATCTGAACCTTTGATGATTCAAGACATTTCTTTTATAACTTTTTATCCAATTTGTTTTTTTGTGTTTTTGATCAAACACCAACGAAATACCTCTTTAACAAATTAAACGTTTATGTTTAATCATACACATGTCTGTATGTATGTATGCATGTATGTGCATGCATGTATTCATGTATTCATGCACGGATGTATGTATGTATGTATGTATGTATGTATACCATCCCTTTAACTTTATATCCTTTTGCTTACTGTTTTACTACCTGGGTTGGATCGGTCAAGGTCGGGTTACCAACTAGATGGGAACAGATGATCTGCTGTGGCGAAGAATTTTCTGTTTTACTACTCTGTTTTTCTTCTTTCCTTCTACTATATATATATATATATATATATATATATATATATATATATATATATATTTGTTTATTTAACATGTTATATTTCATCGCTATATTTTAATTGACACTATTTCATGTCTTAGATTCTGACTTGAGTGATTGTATTTTTATTTATGTTTAATGAGAATTGTTTGAAGGCGCCTGAGGTCTAAGGATTTCTTTAGCCAATGACTGCTTCTCTGTAACTGCTGCACATATATATGACAACAAACAACTTGAAACTGAAGAGCCAACTAATCGTTGAAGCGAGCGTTTGTTCACGTACAGATGTGATCGTCTCGGCAGCAGCCACCATGTCTGCTAGTCCAGCATTGACGATATGTTCCTCCAGGTCTTTCAGCATGGGCTCGATCCCGCTGGGAACCTTGTCCATCAGTGAAAACATCAGGTGCAGCCCTGTTCGGGGGGAGAGGGGAGGTATCAGTGTTACACACAGGACATCAACGACACCATGGATGTAAAATAAGAGCTGGATACGGCGCCACCACTCAGCCTTGCTTCCAATTTTGCAAGCTCAATTATGACTCTTTATTATGAATCTCTCTCGCATTTTCATTGGACTTAATAGGCGGCATCTTGGGGCTTCGGTACCCAGTTCTTATAAATATCAATGAAACATACTGGCTGAATTCCTAAATCTCCTGCACTTGGGGACTCATCGACTTTTACCGGTGTGTAACTGTCATCAAATCATCAAGTCCACATTGGGCCTCTATGGGACGTTCGACCGAATTCCATAGTGTCTGCTGAGGGTGCATGGTTTGTTCCTTAAGTTAATAATAATTCTGAGCAATATGAATGTGATACTACAACTAATAATAATAATGATAAAAAAAAGAAATATGAATTATATAAGAATAAGATTTGGTGGCAGGCATTATAAGCTGTGAGTGATCAACTATGACTGTTGGCAAGTTGTACAGCTCTGCTGGCTTCGCTGGCAGGAAGCCAACCAACACTGGGAGAAGCTTTCTATTTTTAAAGTCCATCTGGCTGCTGCAATAGTGAACGTTGATGCCACTACATCCAGCAGACATTACAGTGTGTGGTTGTGACTGAAAATGCACACTAAGGTACTACATTCTCCATCAGTATGTACTGCAGACTGCCTACTAATATGAAGGATTAGGTTCACCATCGCCAGCAGACTGTTTACTGAAGTAAACAAAATCAAACATCAAGTCTTCTCTACATCACAGGACTGTATTGATCACATGACTATCGTAGGTTTGTGCCGATAGACAATGTTCTCGGGGATTGACGATGGTCATATTCATCGCAAAAAGCTGATACCTTTGCCAATTTCAAGACAACATTTGGCTCATTTTGCCATTAACGTATTATTATTAATATTAGCAGTGGTATTAAATCCCTATCAATTTAATTTGCCCTGTCATAAGTTTCATGTCTGCATCCCCCAAATATAACCATCACACACATGCTGTCCCTGGTATTGAACTAAGGCTGTGTCAAGTTTAAAGCTTCATTCATGATGTTGACATTATAATTATTATTATTATTAATAACTAACAGAAACATTGCTTGCACCTTCTTCTATTCCCCTCTCCACACACACGCATGCATGCATGCACGCACAGTCCTCCTCTCTGCATTTGTCTCAGTTCAAAAGTCAAAAATGTATTGAAAAAAAGATAGACTTAATCATTTCCAAAATTCACAACATGTTTTTTTTTAACGAATGATTCCACTTCAATCTACATTTCTTGGCGTTTAGGCTTTCAATAACAACATTACAACATCAAAAACAGCCGTACTTACTGTCCGTCTCGTTTCGTTTGATCATCCCCGGAGATTCGACGAGGATGGTCTCTTTGAAGGAGGTCACCAGAGCATTCACACAACACTCCATAAGCTGGGAGAACACACAGAATGCAGACACTCAAGATAAGGGCAACTTTGACATAAATAAACGGGCATCAGATACATTTTATGAGGCTCCTGAAAGGACAGAGACTTCTTTCAGAAGAGGTTTGGTGCTGTTAATTAAAGCGAAGAGACAGATTTCCATCTGACATCCAACAGATCTGATGTGCGAGTCAAAAATACAGTACGAGTGAGGCTCTATTGTGCTTCTCTACGCGTAATTACTACATGTAATTTGAAAAGATTTCCTGAAAATACAGAAAAATAATTCAGGATGACATGAGGGAAACAAACATGAAAGTACTGATAGAACTGATGCTTTAGATCCTGTCGGAGACACTTACTGCTTGAACAGAGTTACATTCACGACGTGTCTCTAGATATCGAAGCGCTCTCTTCTCCTCTTCTCGCAGCTTCGCGTCTGCCTGCAGAGAAACCCAACACAAAACACAGACACTAAGAATCCAGGTAATACAAACGATTAAGACTCTCTCATAGCCACATCCAAGGTAACACCTTTTCTGTCCACAAAATGTAGTTTCAATAGATTGTTTGGATTGTTTGAATAGGGGTAGTATTAGGTACTTCGATGGAGAGCAAAGCAACGTATTTTAAACAGCTAAAATAACTGTATATCAGTTTAAGTGTTCTCTGACAGTCAGTCAGGCCTTTCCGACGGGGAACTCACGTGTGTTATTGTGTTACTTTGGTGTTTTAAAGGGTGAGTTTGGATTCACCAGTCACACAATAACACAAACAAACTAATCGATCGAGGCAGCAACTTCTGTGTACCAAGAGGTAAAATGTATGTATTTGTCAATGGAGTCCCGTGTCTTTGAAGAGTACATCGCTTGCTATGATGAGAGAAACATTTGGATGGCGTTCTGCTCTGCAAAAGGATATTCTTGCATGTTTTTTCATTAATAATTCACCTTGGCTATCTATCCTTGACTTATGACTTTAATCAAGTTGGACATTTGACCAGCTGACAACACAGATGGCTCCATCTGTCCCTCCCTCCCGCCCCCCTTTCATCAGAGTATTTGTCAGTGGCCTTCTCTTCCACATTTTAAAGAGACCCATTCTTCATCCTAACACTTGTAATAATCAGTAGCATTGTAGCATACATATTTCATGTAGTTCTGGACGCCGTTCTGTTGCAGATAGGACGGTGCCTGTGTTCTGTAAAACCTCTCTGTGGAGTCCAGGTAGGCTTTCTCAAAGTTATCCCTGTAGATCTGCAGCTTGTCCTCCGGGTTAGAGCACAGGTTGACTGGTGGGAGAGAAGCAGAGATTGGGACAATCCAAATGACTATTAATGCAGCATTCAGTTCATTCTCAGTCTTTTTGTGACATCCCCCTCCAGAATATTTACAGTGGACCTGTTTCTGTCCGTCCTACCGTACGACTCTCGTACTCCTATCACGAGCTGGGAGTCGAAGGCCTCCCCCTGCCTCTCTGCGTGCACTAGCTTCATGGCGCTGTCCTGCAGGCGATTCTTAATGTTGGAAAAGATGGACTCGTTCCACGTGTCCAACATGAGCTGCAAAAAAAACAATGGAAGGGCAGTAATAAATGTGCACCAAGTGCACCGAAAACTTTAAATAATAAGTACCTCCATTTCCTGCCATCCAAGAATAGTCAAGCCCAATTTATTCATGAAGTCCTTTTAAAGGAAACTGAATCATCCCCTCCCTCAACAACAGCTTCCTCTTCAGTGGCCTCTGCTGCTCTGCTCATTCAGCCAGTTTCATCTCTTCTCCATCTTACTTCTTACATGTCATCTCATCACCTCTCATTCCGCCCCTTTTTCTTCTTCGCGCTTCTTGTTGCTCACCTTGCGCACGATGCTGTCCTCCATGTTTGTTTTCTTGTTGCTGCCTTGTTTGCCCATGAGCGTGATCTCCAGCTGACAGAAGGGTTTGGGCAGGATGTCGCACTGGGTGAAGAACTTCCTCCACTCAACAATGTAGGCCTTTAGCAGCGCTGTGTCGTCCTGGTGGCTCAGCACCCGCTGCCATGGTAACAGATGCAAGCAAAAGTTAAAGATGATACAGGTCGGCCAATAAATACTTATGATGCTTTGGCCCCTGTAATAATTGCTCTGAATCTTAAAATGTAGAAAAGGTACTTCCACAGTGAACACGCTGATACACTTTTACATCACTGTCATTATTTACCGTGAACAGAGAGCTGCCTGTTATAATAATATAATATCTATTTCCTGTTTGCTCACATGCACGATAATTATTTATTCAACAGTTGGCATGAATCAATGTTTAAATACAGGCAGTTGTGGTCAGATTACTACTGTGGTTGTGTGATGTATTTTTTCCCATTTTCTCCTGGTTGCACCGTAAGTTAAAAGTGACCAGGTGCTAATTCAGACATGAAAGTAACATGTTGAACTGCCGTGAGATTAACATAAAGGGTTGCATATCTGAAATGAGCTTTATAATGCTAAAAAGAAGCAAACAAAAAACTTATAAACACACTACTTACAGCCTGTGCTTGTTTAATGAAGTCGAGGATGTCCTCTTTGAGGGCTTGGTGGATTTTGGCTGGTCCTTTGTCATCCCATAGACACACAGCATGGACATCTCTGGGGGACAGACCAGGGACAAATTCAAAGTTGGTTCAGTCAAACTATGCACTTCAAACTCTGGGGCACTTTCCTGAGCTTTTACTCAACACATCACAAACTAAAGTGGTATAATACTACAGAAATATCCCTTGAAATGTGACCCATCTTTCCAGAGCAATTGGAAGAGATGATGAGAGAATTACACTCTCTGTGTTCATGTTCCTCTTCTCATCCTATTTCTCAGGCCAAAAGCAGCACTCACCAACTAGGGCTGATAATTCAATATGAGAATTTATCATCTTTCAATGTAATAATATTGTGATGAAATCCTATATCTAGATATCGTGATATATAATTACTCTAGCCCTATCACCAACTTTCTCTTCTTGAACCCTTTTACCCACTACATTACCACATTATCCACTTTGTTATCTAAGATTAGTCAGATAAGTCGAGTAAATTGTATTCATATTTGCCTCAGGGGGCTTTACAATCTGTACAGCGCACAACACCCTCTGTCTTTAGATCCTCGATTATGAATAAGTTTACAGTTCTAAGTGATTATACACTAATGAAAACAGTTATGAATATTATACCATACCATTTCTGCAAACAGATCCCTCCCGAATGCTACACACTGTTCCTTTAAGCTATGGAAACAGGACTCTTTTCCACACTAGTTTATGAGCCTGACACAATCCAACAACAGGCTTTTCACAAATGTATGACATTGTGGTGGGATTATGTAAAGCACAGCACCTGTTGGCATGTGTGTGCTGCCGAAATACACTAAAATAGTACGCTGTGATTTGTGAGCTGTCTGTTTTTCAGAGTAAGGCAACTGCTTTCAGAATCAGAGGCGGCAGCAGCTGTACTGATCCTGCATTGGAAGACTTTCTTAAACGAGACAGAAGGCAGGAAAGGACAGAGCAGATAGCATCTCTTACGAGAACAAGTCGAACCACTGTTGCTTGGTGACGGATTCCTGTCTGAGGAGCTTGAGAACGATGGGCCGCATCGAATCCCACTTGTCCTCAAACTGCAGGGACCCCTTGTTCTGGAGGAGAGATATGGGATGGGTGGAGTGGGAGGAGGCAGAGGGAGGAGCAGTGAGAAAGGAGGAATTGGGGGAAAGAAGAGAAGACAGCGGTAGACATGCAGAGATACACAAAGACACGCATCAAGACTGAAGACAGAACGAGGGCTGAGATCAAGGCTAATTAGATTTTCAATTGTTACTCCAATAGAATAGCTTTCATTATTTTACATCAACGTAGCAAGTTTTTAATGCTTTTTATATCACTCTTATTAATATTAAGTTGTACCAGTCTAAAGTATGTAACCGGCCACCTTGTAAACTGGCTTAAGGGGAAGCCTAGCATTGAACGAATAGCTGGGTTACACAAAGGAAAGAAGAATAACATGTTATGTTATAGTAAAATTACTTTAAAATAGTATTTAATTTACTACACATCAACCTGTTCCAATGCTTCATTTAAGTCATTTTCAGTATCCAGATCCCAGAGGCCATGTTTTTATGCCTGCTTTATTGCAAATCACACTTTATACATATTTCCTTGCAGGTTTGTAACTAACAGTTATTTTCCTTATTGACCAATGGGTCTACAATTTATTAAGTAATCGCCTCGGGATGAGAGAGAAAGTGAAGGCACACCAGTGTTGGAGAGGTGCCGACCACGGTGAAAGCACAAGTGTAAAGGAAAATAGTTGCACACTCATAGCGATAATGCTCATTTTTTCATATAATTTACCAACATTTCGACATGACAGCTTTCTTCAGAGTACTAACCTGATGGTAAATTATGAAATGTGTTTTTTGCATCGTGGCTACAAGTCTGCAACAATTTCCTTTACACTTAAATAATCACCTAATCATGTAGATTATCAAATGACTGAAAATAGTGAAAAATGCCCATCACAAGTTATTGTAGATAACATTACTTGTCCAACAAAACAGTCGCAAATCAAGGAGTTATTCAATTTAGAATTACATCACAGAAAAGCAGCAACACAACCCAGTTACCTCAGCAGGACCCTGTGGTCTCTGTCCACCTCCAATGGTGTCCTGTCCATTAATAATGATGCAGTAATGAGTTCAGTACTTCGATGTTGCAGCTGGTCAGAAGGACATCATTTTAATTATTTGATAATCTGTTGGGTAGCTTGTGAATTTCCACAAGGGATCCATAAAGTCTCATCTTAACCTATAATAATACTTCCCAATCTAATCGTTGATAATGATATGTATCGTTAATCTGAATCAAAGTAGATTAAGTTACCAAATAAATGTAGTGGAGTAAAAATTACAATACTGAGGTGTAACACGAGCCTCGAGTCCACTAGGATGGACAGAAACCTTCAGTTGAAAGAAAAGTAGCATAAAAAGGAAATACTCAAGTAACATACAGGACAAGTAGCTCAAAACTGGACAGTTAATGTGCTTAAGTTACTCTCCACGACTGGAAATAACACAGCTGGTTACCAGGACCCTGTGGTCTCTGTCCATCGGTTACCAGGTTACCAGCCATGCAGGTTAACTTAACGTTAAGTGTGGGGGGGGGATCCGCCTGACTGAGCTAACTAGTTGACGCTAACTTACCTCTCTAGCTAGCATACCAAGCTAGTGGCCAGTGACTAACGGTTGACATTAAGCCTTCATTATCAATCATGACAAGACTAGAAACGTCTCCTTCATAGAAGGCGCTGCCAGTAGGGAGGAGGGGATGTTTAACGGGGCCTTGTGAGCACAGACGGTGTGTTAGACTTCTGGAGAGGAGCTTGGTTAGCTAGCTAGCCCAAATAAAAACGTTATAGCACGTCAGCAACCACGAGCTCCAAAGAGACGGTTCGGAGGAGAGGTGTCTTGTGTTGACGTGTGTCCCCTTCGAGTCGCCGTGCCCTCCGCGGTGGGGTTAGGGCTCGATACGGTTCTTGTAGAGCCCAGGCGCGTTGACGCCGAAGCGCCGGTTAACGGCTCCGGTTCGGCTTCGGTGAGAAAGGAAGACGTACCGGGGTTCGGTTTAGAACGTGTTCTGTTCGAGGGTTCTAAGTCGTTGGGAAGTGGACTCTGACACAACACCGGACTTCAACAACGACAGCGGGGACCACTGTGACTTCAGGCACACCGACTTGTGCACTTATTTCATACATTTACACTATTAGTGTAAACACATATATGCCAAAATAGTGAATACATGCACTAATAGTGAAAATGTGTGAACACAAAGAGTTCAAATCTGCACACAAATGTGGGAAATACGATATATTCAAGTGCTTCTTACCTTTAACAAATTTGACGACGCCATGTTTCTTCAACTTATCACCTCGCGGAATCTCGCGAGACAGGTACTACAGCTGGCCCAGGATTAGGTCATGGGAATTTTGCACACTGAAATTAACAGTGGTGGAAGAAGTACTCACATCCTTTATTTAGCAATTACAAGTAAAACTCCTGAATTCAAATTCTCATTGAAAATAAAAAATAACAAAAGTGTCAGCATCAAAATTGTAAGTACTCCTTATGCAGAATGGCCCATTTTTAGAATCATCACTGGATTATAATTAGAGATGCATCAATGTGTACAAACACCACTTCAGCGTTGCAGCTGGTAAAGCTAGAGCTCATTTTAATTACTTCATGCACTTTATTCAGCCCAAAGTATGTTAATAATATATTGTAATTCATAATGTAGTTGATTTATATTTTGTATTAATAATCTAAATACTAAAGTTAGTAAAAACTAAAGTTATCAAACAAATGTTGTCAAGTAAAACAGTAAAATATTGGTCTGCAAAATTTAGTGGAGTAGAAGTACAAAGTAGCATAAAATGTAAGTACTATAATTAATACTGAAGCATCAATGTAGTATTTTGCAGCTGCTCTGAGGGTGACAAGTATGTAAATGTTTGTGTGGGAGGGGATGTTACATGTAAACCTGTAAGGACAACTATATTGTATGGAATTTGGGGAAGAGCAATTCAAAATTGTGAAATTGTGAAATGAAATTCCTTTTGTTGGAATATATGCATTATACCCAGAACCTTACTCACTCAATAAAACAAATACCACTGGATGGACTTTTAACAATGTATTGTATTTTATTAGCTTATTTTATATTTTTAACTAGCTACAGCTGGAGTAAAAAAGTACAATGTCCCTCTGAATTGTTGTAGACTAGCATAAAATGGAAATACCCAAGAAAAGTACCAGTACATTGTACTTAAATACATCACTTGAGTTAATGTATTTAATGAGTTTCAAACTATGGCATTTCCATTTAAAAAATAAATAAATGAGGAAGCACGTTTCCCCCAACACGAGTTGTAATCTCATCAGCAGTTAACAGATGAAAATGAAAATAAAAAGATGCAAAGTGATGACTTCTTTAATCTTTCATCATCAGCGCTTATCTTTAAGTGCTGCTGGCTGTCTTCAACACATTACACGCAGAGATAAGTGACAGAGTAATCTTTGCCCTCTGAGTCAGTTAATCATTCAGGGAAAAGTCAAGGAGTTAAAAGCTTGTAACCATGAAAAAAGTCAGAGAGGATTCCACCATCAGCGGAGTGGCAGTATGGCTACCAAGCAGTCCGAGGATGATGCAGCCAGCAGGGACGTGAGTGACAAGAGCCGAAGCACTGGACTCATGGTGAGGATCAGGACATTCAAGCCCAAGGAAGTTTTCACCTGGTGAGTTGACACGAGAGATGGGAGGAAGAGAAAACATGGAGTTGTTACCCTTTGAACAGAGCCAGGCCAGCTGTTTCCTCCTGTTGGTAGTCAAACCTTTCCTTACATGACAGTCACCACCATTGGTGGAAGAAGTAATCAGATCATTTACTTTAGTAAAAGTACTATACAATGCTGAAAATACTCCACTACAAGTAAAAGCACTCAAAACTTAATATTATCAGCAAAATTAAAGTTAAAGTACTGCAGTAAAATGTTCCCTGTCAGTGCTTTACTATTATGTTTGATGTTTCTGGATTAATACCACTTCTGTATTAATGTGTATGTTACATTTTACTACTGTAGATGTGTTTTTAACTCCTTTATATCCTGTTGGTTAGTTTAATCTAAAAAAAGTATAAAGCTCTCACACTAATATAGCGGAGTAAAAAAAGTACAATATTTACCTCTGAGATGTAGTGGAGTAGAGGTACATGGTTGCATAAAAGGGAAATATTCATGTAAAGTACTTTTAGTTACATTCCACCACTGGTGGATGTGGTCGCGGTTATATTCTCAAGAATGTTTCAAGTGGTCGACATTGAAAAATAAAAGTGCCTGGCGGTTTTAAAATGTGCCGTCCTGCTCTTCCTCTCTCTCAGGCAGCTGGCCAAGACGTTGGCCATGGGTCAGGGTCTGGCTGTGCTCATCTGTGGGACAGCCATCACCTCCCAGTACCTGGCCACGAGCTTCCATGTAAACACGCCCATGCTGCAGAGCTTCTTTAACTACGCCCTGCTGTGTGTCACCTACACCCCCATGCTGCTCTGCAGAACAGGTAACCCCCCGCCCCCAGTGTTGTGTAATTCAAGTTATGTGCTAAAATTCTGCAGCTATAAATAAATAGCAACTGTGTGGTGGAATGTAGCAAAGTACACATTTGAGGTACTTGAGTCTATTTCATGCCACTTAATACTTCTACTCCACTACAATTCAGCAGTGGTGGAAGATCCTTTACTAAAGTACCTTTACGTAATAATACCACAGGTTATAAATACTCCATTACATGGAAAAGTCCTGATTTCAAAATGTTATAATGTAAAGAAGTATAATCAGCAAAATGTACTTAAAGTACCAAAAGTAAAAATATTAATTATGCAGATTGGCTCCTTTGAAAGTGTTATAATATTATAGAGTATGTATATTATTTCGTTTTTATGACTAACAAATACATGTAAGATTTAATTGTTGTAGTTAATCAATGTGGTGCCATATTTGGACACTTTGTATACTACTGAGTATATTAGTAGTACTGCATCATATTATATATTTGTTTATGTAAACAGTGACTACTAACTATAAGTGTCAAATAAATGTAGTGAAGTAAAAAGTACAATATTTTCTTTTTGTAGTAGAGTAGAAGTAGAAAATAGCATAAAATGGAAATACTCAAGTAAAGTACAGTTGTGACAAAATTATACTTAAGTACAGTACTTGAGTAAATGTACTAAGCTAGATTCCACCACTGCAATTCAGAGGTAAATGTTGTACTTTTTACTTCACTTCACTTCACTTCATTGACTTAACTTTTACTAGTTATTTTACAAATCAAGATTTTACATACAAAATATGTGATCAGTTTATAAAATATAATGTGATAAATAAAACTACCCAACAGTGTACTGTGTGAAGTAGTTAAAAATGAGCTCCACCTTGATGAACTACTGTAAAATGTTCTCTACAGTAAAATACTACGAACACAGCAATACACCAGCAGCAGTAACAGTCACATTTACATTTATGAATTTGGCATATTGTTCAAAGTGACGTACATTCTATTGACAAAATGCAGCAGTGATTCAGAGTCAAACTCTTCTCAGGCTCGGTGGTGAAACAAACAGATGTCAATACTGAAGTTCAGGTGTTCCCCTTTAAAACGTAGGGGATGGCAATATTTTACAGATACTGAAGAGGCGATGGTGGAAGTATCTTCTGTTGGGGCTGGTGGACGTGGAGGCCAACTACGCCGTGGTTAAAGCGTACCAGTACACCACCATCACCAGTGTTCAGGTGAGGACACGTTATGTTTGAGTGGCGTTCATGGTTGGAGGTTTGTCGTGAAGACAAAACGTCAGCTTTATTTCTCCCTTTAAAAAAGTTGCTCTGATGTCCTTAGAGAACAAAATGTCCGCATCAATAAAATGTTATGAAAATATTTCACATTTTATGAATATTAATATTAATATATATATATATATATATATATATACACATATATATATTATACTGTATATTATACTGCAGTTCTCATAACACAGCAGTAATGCCCATAGTGGAAACCAGGAAAACAGCAATCTGGTTGAAAATAGCAAAAAGTAAAATTTTAAAGCCAGGTCTGAAGTTTAAGAGACTGACACATTTGGCTACACAGTTTATTATGGACTTATAATAGCAGCTGAGGATGCACTCCCAAAATTTAAATATAAAACAAAAAATGTCAAATTAAAAAGCCGAAATGTCCCTATAGTGAGGCACAAGGGTGTATTTAACGAGTTTAGTGAACGCTTGGCAGTAAATTCATTCAACTCTTTATTTCAAGTGAAAAGATCTCATGTTTCTAAGTTCTGAAACTAAAGATTAGATAAAGATGAATAAACCAGTAAGACTTGTATATTTAGAATAACTCAATGAGAGAATATTCCTGTGTGGTGGTTTACTGTGTTTACTGTACTATTGGAGCAGGCTTCTTCATTTTATTGTCCACCTCTTCTTGTTTTTGTTTTTCACTGACTTCTATGCCACCAGAATCACACAAACTGTGGCTCTTTGGCTCTACCTGCTGACGTATAAATCAGACAATGACACCGATTGTGCATAAACTTTTATCAATCCATTTTAAGTGCCACTTGAGATTCACCTTTTTTTTTAAGGATTACTATTTTTAGTGTAGATCAAGTAATTTAATGTATTTATCTATGTTTGTGTTTATATTGAAATGTCTTTCTGTCTCCAGCTGCTGGACTGCTTTGTGGTCCCGGTCCTGATGATCCTGTCCTGGTGGGTTCTGAAGACACGATACAGTCTGGTCCACTACATAGCCGTCTGCATCTGTCTCCTCGGGGTGGGGGCCATGGTGGGGGCCGACCTGCTAGCTGGACGAGACCAGGGCTCCAGTAAGAACTTCCCTCAAAGGCCAACCCGTCTGTGATCAGGGCTTGCATTTATCAAACTGTGAAATTTGGGATTTAAAAGTAAAAATCCTTCCCTTGAACTCCTCCTCACAGACTTTAAGGGGAATGTTTGCACATCAAAGTCTGTTTACGTGTGTTGAGGAGGATAATTGTAGAAAGCCTTTTGTGTCTCCAGAGGGAACCGTGTAAAGTCTGATAAATGTCCTCTAGTGATGTCTAGTGAGTCAGTGCCGGTTGGGTCTGAAGATATTAGCCGCTACTACAGTAGCCACTACTAAAATAACCCACCTGAATCTCTGGCCAAAACGTCAATGATCAAGTTGCATTGTGGGTAACGTAGGCGTCAGCTTTTTAGGAGCTACTTAAAAGAACAGTGTGTAGGATTTAGGGGGATTTATTGGCAAAAACGGAATATAAATTTCATAACTATATTTTCATTAGTGTATACTCACCTGAAACTAAGAGCCGCTGTGTTTTTGTTAGCTTAGAATGAGCCCTACATATCTACATAAAGAGCAGGTCCTCTTCATGGAGGGGTGAGGTAAGGGGTATTCAGTTGGTTGCAATCTGCAACCTCACCACTAGATGCCACTAAATCCTACACACTGCAAAAATCCCAGACAAACAAAACAGCATAAAGCAAATCTGTGTAATTTTGACAATGTTGGACGACAGAAATGTTACATGTCCCCTCTCGTCTCCTCAGCCTCAAACATCCTGCTCGGGGACGGTTTGGTGCTGATCGGTGCTTCACTGTACGCAGTGTCTAATGTGTGTCAGGAATACACCGTGAAGAACCTCAGCAGGGTGGAGTTCCTAGGCATGGTCGGCCTGTTCGGCACCATCATCAGCACCGTACAGATGTAAGTGTGTGCCGGTGTGATCGGGATTT